>CAEFZX010024221.1:0-47038 GCA_903066825.1 Alfaro cultratus
TAATGCAAAGTCGGCACTTTTAATGGACTTTCAATGCAACTTTTAAAGCAACTTTGCATTAAAAGTGTCATTATTTACCGAATGACACTTCATGACAACAGTCATAGACATTCAAAAAGACTCCTTCAGTCTTTATGACTATGAAGGAGTCAGATGTTGTCATGTTTATGACAGCGTCATGTCGGTCTTATGCACACCTCGTCAAATAAAGTGTTACCAAAAAATGCTTAAAGTTGACAAGAAATTTGAAAGCATCACTTGATAGCTATGTGTTATTGAAAGATTGGAAGATTAATACCAGAACACCAACTATTAAGTCTTAAAAAATGCAAACATTTTAAAAAGACTTAAATAAATAAGCAATGTTTAGCCTGGTGGGGACACAAGTAAAGCCTGGTGACTCGCCAGGCTTATAATACCCTGAGGGAAACCCTGCATCATTTTATACAGGAGTAGCAGAATAAGGAGGTCTATGAACAAATGCTATACTTGCTTTTTTTATATATAAATAAATAACAACCATAAGCCATTATTCCACTTCATTATGCACAATTTCACATTAGGTATCATACTGAACAAAAGCCTCACCTCTGTAATGACAGCGAGGTCGTCCACGCCGTCCCAGTCTGACTCATACACGTCTCTCAGGGTCAGGGACAGTCGCTTGGATGTTTCATGCACAGCTGTGGAAAAGCGTAGCAGGTCTTAGAAAGGTCATCATAAAACTTATCGCTACTCCACCAGTTTCAGCTGCACGGAGCCCTGAGGAGGCATTGTGTCAAAAAGCTTGTTGTTTCCTGATGAGTCATACATGCAGCCCTGCATCTGCTGATTTTTTTATTTTTAAACACAGTTGGCTTTTGCTTTTCCGTCCTGCAGCCCAGCAACACAGACAGAATTGCGAAAGCCATCAGAATTTAGGAATAGATCAAATTCACTTCTCTTTTCGCCTCACTAGTGTGGCTGACGTCCAGCCTGAACGGAGCACATGCAATGTGTTTAAACTCACTTTTCACTGCCGCGTAGTACGCCTTCACGTCTTTCAACAACCTGGTTCCATCGATCTGTGGCCAGAGGAAAAGCAGACAAAACCAAGAAGTTAACCAAAGTCACACTTTTGATTCATCGTTTCCTTGGCAACCTCACATTATTGCTACTATGTTTCAAGTTTGCTGCATGTTGCTTTTTGGAGCTTATTCCCCCATCAGTAAACAGAAAGTATCCTTTATGGCCCACAGTTGGGAAATTATGACAGGATATTGGAGCATATGGTAGATAGAAAACAAAGGAGTACATTTCAGCCAAAAAAAACAAAACATTTAGATTAAACTCGAGACATTTTCTAGAAGAAAACTTTAAATTCTCTAGTCTTGCAAGAAAAAGCTTTGAAACTTTCAGGTTAGTCTCAGAAATGTTCTAGAAAAACAACTTAGAAGTTTCAAAAGTCAAACATCTTCAACTTTGAGCTCAGAATTTATTTTTTTTCCCCCTCGAACATTTCTGAAATTAATCTGAAAGTTTTTTTCTTGTAGATGTTCAACTTTTTGACCTTGGAGCTCTGAGAATTTCCAAGTTTTTTCTAGAAAATTTCTGAGTTCCCCCCACCCTTATCTGCACTGGCCATAGCAAGCCGTCGTAGAACATTCTTGTGCAGTGATCTATATTACTGGATAGGACATCGCCTACTAGCCGCTGTAGCTAGTGACGTGCTAGCAGCAGCTAGCTCTCCTACAGGCACCATTACTATGCATCCAGTTATGTCCACAAAACAACCTATACAGTTTTAATGTGGGATGAGCTGGAATCTGTGAGACCCTCTTTTTTGAAAATCTGATTTCTATAAAAAATACGGCATCAATAACAGCCGAGTAAATTACAAATGTTTTGATACATAAAATATGTATTCTTCTATATCTCTAAGCAGTTTCATTTGTCAGTTCTGTCAAGATGCAAGAGAGGGCCAAACTAATTCCTCTTTTATACTGAATAATTCATTTACGTTTAAGCAACTGCTACTGTAGGAGACATAGTTTGTTAAATACTTTACGAAATATTTATTGTATTTGTTATGAACGTCACAACTTTCTACAAACAAATGAGACAGTTGTTACAGGTTTTGTCATTTATTAAAAACACTAGTCACAGGATGTCCAATCCTGGACAATATAGCTCAGGAACTTATCGCTGTATAAATATTTCATATCAGCGATGTCAATAATTGTCGATAGATACATTTTTTCCCCAAAAACCTAAAATATTGCCAAACTGGTGGCATAACATTACCTGTTTTATCCACAGTTTTCACTACAAATCGTTGTATTTTATTTTTAAGCAGTTATGAGGATCAGTGGAAATTGCAAGCATGCATATTCACACAAAGCTGAAAAACTTTTAAAAAGAAGCATAAGAGACTGTGTAGTATGGGTAAATTTCCAACATAAGAAAAATATAAGAACAGTAGAGTTTTCGAATAAATCATTATCAGATTTAAAGAAATGAGCAACTGGGAGAATAATTTAAAAATGTGCACATAGGTTCCATTTCTCATAGAAATGAGAAATGAAAAAAAACAAACCTTGAAAAGTAGCAGGGATGTAAACACTGGGTTGAGGGGGAATCCTAGCAGCTAGCGTTTAAATAGTTGCAACAGTTGAGATAATGAAGTGAAAGCAGCAAGCAAGTCATTCTGTGAACTTCCTTCCTGTTGCTCATTGACACTTTTCTTTTACCACAGTCCTTCCCTTGTTATCTCTCAGAAATACAAAAATTAAGCAGGTACTAAAAAGAGAGCCAAGCTAAAAGGGGCAACTGGAGAATACACCAAACGACGCAACAGTTAGCAACAAGAGAAAGGCAAAAAAAGTGAAGCTTGTCAGCAGGTGTAAGCAGAGACCACTTTGCTAGCATTAGCCAACAAGCTAATGGTTGAACCAGCTCAAATAGAGTAGCAGACACAGATGAACAGATGCCGGAGCTTCACCAACCCATAACAAGCAAGCGTCCATATTATGAGTGGCAACCTACCCATGGAAATCAATACAAGCAGCCTTGAACGCAGTTTTTTTTTTGTTTTGATTTTTTTTAAATAAAGGACTGCAGAGGTTTATATTCCAATAAATTTGGTAAATTGTTTTATTACAGATCAAAAATGAGCACTAGAGGATTGTATTGGCAGCCACACAAACAAGAAAAATCAAATAAAACAAAGGACAGAATAACCTACATGAAACCTCAGGAGATTAAAATGCACTTAAACTTGCTTTGTTGGCCTCAGAAAATTATACTGCATTTGAACTGCACTTAGGTTACCTATGCTGCTTTCAAATGTTTGTTATTATTAATAATAGTCATGTCATACACAACATCCATCCATCCATGCAATTTGAACATCTGCTCAATTAGTGTCGGGTCGCAGGGGACACTAGTGCCTCGCCCACAACAATAATAATAATAATAATAAATAACTTATAACTCAATTAGTTGACCCCTACTACTTATAGGAGTTAGTAGTAGGGGTGCACTGATTTTCTTAATTTTGCGAGATTAGTGATCGGACGATTTTTACATGTGAAGCCGATCTTATCCACCAATGTTATAAACCTCGACAAAGGTCTAAAAATTGACCAGTGTGCTTTTCTTTTCCCCTGTGAGAGAGGTTTGACTGAAAAACCGGCTGACCATGTCATGTAAGCACATTTACAGTTAACAATAGTCACCCCATTGTTGCCAATTCAGCAACTTTCTTGATATATTGAGCAACATTTCAGACAAAAATATGGTATGGGCCAAAATCGGAATCTGTAAGTGAGGCTTTTTAGAAGATCGGTAATTGGCAATCAGCCAGAAAACTGCAATCAGTGCACCCCTAGTTAGGAGCAATTATAAAAAATGATCATGTCTAATAATTGCCGATTCTTTAATCACGTTCTAAACAGTCGCTGGCCACTATATTGGCCTCTGGACCAAATTATTATGTTCAGGACTATCTCAATTCTTAGTGGAAACAGATTCAGCAGCAAGCTGATGGAAACAATCCTTTAGAGATTTTTCCACCACATCCTCTATTAAGCTAAAATCTGGTTACCATGGAGTCCATTGGGCTACAATGAACTCATTGTTACATCTGGGAAATCAGTTTGAGATGATTTGAGGTTTGGGACATTGTGTATTAACCTTCTGAAGGAAGTCACCTGGTGTTGAGTAGAGGTGTGGTCCTAAGAGGATGGACATGCTCAGCACCACTACTCAATACACCAGCAGAAGTTGGACTACTCCTATAAGACAGGAAATTATATTCTGCATACTTTGGTTGTTATTTGACCCACTGCTGACTTTATATTATCTCAGACCACTTTGTGAATTCTCTGACATCAACAAGGCATTTTACTCCTACTCAATGAATATTTATGTTTGTCCATGCGACTCCCAGCAGTTTCTGAGCTACTTAGACCAGTTCATCTGACAACAGCCATGTCCCATTCAATATCCCTTAAAGCTGCAGTATGTAACTTTAAAAATGTTTTTCTTTTTATACATTTGTTAAAACAGACCCTATGGGGTGACAGTTTGGTATGACACAGATAAAATGTGTTTTTTTGTTGTTTTTTTTGCTCCTTTGCCTTCTGCCCATGCTAACTAGATACAACCAGAGTTAGGAGGCGGGTCTTAGTGCTGCCAATCATGCCTGTTCATCCCATCCTGCCCCTTCTCTAATTTGTATGCTACAGCTTCTTCCTGATAGCAGAGCCTGTCATGAATGCTGACGCCAGGCTTATAATACACTGAGGGAAACCCTGCAAATCCTTGTCCATCTGTGGTACCTATGCTATAACAGAGTTATTATACAAGAAAGGTGCCAAGTTGTGTTTTATGGAGAAGCAGAATTCGGCTTCTGTGCACCACAAATCTGGAACAAACTTACAGAAAACTGCACAACAGTCGAAACACTGAGTCCTTTAAATCAAGACTAAAAACCCAGCTGTTTGCAATTGCTTTTGAACCATAATAAATAAATTAAACATTGACCAACATATTTGATGTCTATGATTTTGATGATGGTACTCATCAAAATATAATGTCTGTTGAACTGTTGACTGCATTATGTTTTCTTTATTACCTTGTAATATATATATATATATATATATATATATATATATATATATATATATATATAGTACCTTGAACTGCCACACTGCTAAAATGTGCTAACTTTGATTTGTTTTTTTTTTCTTAACATTGTAATAAAGTTAGTAAACTAAGTAAAGTCAGTAATTCAACTGGAATCATTTGACTAACATGAACTAAAAAGCTACAGCTAGACCATTTAAACAAGGCTGCAGTAATAACAAATGGGGTGTTCAATTATTTTTCTCTAACATACCAAAAGATTCCACTTCCAGAATTTGTCTGAATTTGCAGAAAACCAAAAAACCGTTGCTTCCTAAATGCAGTAACCTCTTCACACTTCTGCTAGAGAACTGAAACTAAGCAAAATGAGATGAGAAGAAAAAAGTCCTAGAATATATTCCAAATCCTCAGATCAAGGCCAAGCTGATCTGATCGGTAACTTGTGTTGGCTCCATTGCAACATCAGAAACAAAACACTGATTGTTTAGTCCCCATGGAGCGCTAATCGCAAGAAGATTATTTGTGAGGAGGCAGTAAGACGTGCTGCTGAATTATTAAAGCTAGCTCTTACAACAGACTGGAAGCAGCAGCAGATTCTGATTGGCCGGAGGTGTGGCAGTACCTGCTGCTTGTTGAGGTTCTGGAAGCAGAGCTCAAACTGTTCATCTTTGGTCTCCATGGTTTTGCCCAGTTTCTGAAGAACCTGGGAAACAATTGGACATTTAAATGATTAAGGTGTGATACAGAGTTATAAAGCTGCAAAATACACATTTTGTCTAGAAATGAAGAAAAGTAGAACAAAGTGCAGAACTGTGTCTATTCTTAAACCTTTAAAGTTGACCAGTGACAGCAAGGCATTTAAGGCAAAGACTTTTTATAACCTCTGATTTTGCAATAAGTTCACTAATAATGTTAAGCTTTAGCACATTAAGGTATATAGCATCAGAAATCCTAAAACAAGCTTCTTACTTTTTAGCCAAAGACACTTCAAATAGGAAAGTCAGGTTAATGTTATTTAGACCATTGCAATGTCATTAAATCAGGACTCCCTAAACCTTGCACATTTAAGCAAGTTCAAATTTTACATCTCAGTATAAAACTTTGATGTAAAGTGTTTGTGCTCTCTGTGGTTAAAAAAAAAAAAAAAAAAACTTTTCCAACAGGTGAGATTCTTCTGAGAGGTTCAAGAAAGCAGCTTTCTCTTAGGAATGCAACGTCCAATCTCCAGGTATCTGTGGTAGAGGTGGGACTCCAGTTAATTTTAGGGGATGTAATTCATTAATTGCAATTAATCACACTTTAATAAAACTATATTATAGACAAATTCAAGCTTCCATTACCAAACAGATCATATATTCGTTTTATTGCTGGTCCTTGCCAACTTGTGAAGCTTAACGCAACATTTTTGAAGATAAGTTCCGGCTCAACTACTGGTTTCCAGTTTTTAAGGATTTAGAAACAGAAGCAAATTCACTTCAGGTTCTTCTAACGCAGGGGGGCCCAAAGTGGGTCCTGGAGGGCCGGCATCCTGCATGTTTTAGTTCGCTCCCTGGTTTAACGCACCTGGATCTAATGATGGCTCGTTAGAAGGCCTGAGAAGAACATTGACCTGCTGAAAAGGTTGCTGGTTCTACCAGGGAGAGAACTAAAACGTGCAGGATGCCGGCCCTCCAGGACAACCCCTGTTCTAATGCCTCAAAGCACATGTCTCTATGTGTTATCAATTTTTTTAATTTCTGTTTTCAATAGATTGCTATATGCTCCTGATGGAAATGCTTAGACTGGAAACTGTTGTTGTTGTTCTTAGTTTGGATACATATGAAACTAAATAAATGGGATGTTTCAGTGGAGCCTGTGTACGACCAATCAGAGCCGATCGCCTGGCGTCTCAGACTCATTGTTCAGAAAGCAACACAAAGAGCGGAGCCCCACATACTGACCTTTAGCGGTTGCTCGCATGTTGTCGCATATTTTTATTTTATTTATTTATTTATTTATTTTTTTAAATAGTAGCAAATGGCTGATATTTATTTTATGGCAAATATTGACCTAATTTATCAGCAGATAAAGAATTCCAGCCCAGCTATTAATAAGGTAGTAGATAAGTTGCTTATCCTGACTCAGTGATACTCAAATATGCAGCAAATTCTTAGCCAAACAAGATAATTGTGGCCTTTACATTCCACTGAATGCAGCTGGTTTTCAGCTTAACATGTAAAACAAAACTTCTGAATTTCACCTCTGCCCCATTTTATTTTTCTGTCTGGAAATATATGCATATATCACATAATCCCTCACCAAAGCCTCTCATATATAATACCCAGCATTGTTGTTTTTCTATAGAGGTAGAGCACCAAAAATCAAACCAGTCAACCACAAACTGAGTGAGAAAGACAGCAACAAGAGGAAGTGAACAGTCAGGAAGTGGCAACTTTTGTATGTCCGCACAGTGGAACAGCTTCTAACTTCAACACAGAACAGAACAGAGCAAACCAGTTTTCTTTTTGAGCAGCTGAAAGTGAGCAAGCTGGGATTTTCATAAGCTGAACTCTGAGAAGTTTAAAGTTTGGTCTTTTCTCTGGAGGAACAGATAACATCCATGACGAGCTCCAGCATGTTTCAATCCGAGTCAACTAGAGTGAAATAACGGCAGCTGCTGCATGCCCAGCCTGTGAGGGCCCGTCCAGAGCTACAGTTCTAGAAAAGTTCTGCATCCCAACAAAATCCAACAACAAGGCTGGTAGAGATATTCTCCAGCAAACTGCTTCCTGACGGAGTTTAACGCCTATTTATGAGAATAAATGCAGACACACAAAAGAAAAAAAGCAACCGGTTTCAATGTACCTTCTCCTGCGCTCTGTTCAAGGACTTCTGGACCCGCTTGGCGAGGAATCCAGCTCCAGCCTGGAGGTTCGGACCCACTTTACTCTCGGCCATCTCTCAGCTCTCAGCTCGGCTCTCGGCTTGGTTCGGTTCTCCTCACGTCTGTCGCTTCCTCGGTGCGACTCGACTGCGGGCTCCGCTCAAGGCGCTGGGAGGTGGAGCAACAAGACACACTTACGAAATAAACACAGCAGAGATCAGGACCTGCTCAGCGGGAGCGGAGTCATCATCATCGTCATCGTCAACACCAGCGGCTGTCTCCGCGTCTTGTCGGAACTTGTAGGCTCGTTCTGCGAGTCCTGATCTGTCTCAGAAACATTACTGTCGTCGTTGAGAAACTTTCCCCTCCGTGGGGACTTTTCTCCTGGTAACAGCAGCAGAACTCACCTGGAGGCGACGGCCGTAATTGACGTTCCTCTAGTGACGCTGTTCTGGTTCGGCTGCGTGACGCACGATTTTAGAATAGTCGGCCGATTTTCAAAACCTGAGACCACACACTGATTAACCGACCAAAATCGATAGGTTGGATGGAGGCTGTTACAAAAGTAGTTATTGATCTGTTAGTAAAGTGATCTATATCTGATGGCGAAAGTGTAGTTTGGAAAGAAAGTAAGAAGTTATGGGAAATTAGGTAGTGTAGTGAAATAAACGGAAGATATTTATATAAGATACAAAATACAGTTGATATTCTAAGAAGGGAGTAGATAATTATGCATAGAATAAGAACCGGTTACAGTTTTTTTTTTGAATGACATTCATTTTAAGATGGGGAAACATCTTACTTGTTTATGACATTTATTTAACTTTGATTTAACCATAGTCACCACTGAGATTATGCTGCTGCCTTTTGTTGCCACGTCTCTGTTAAAATTACATTTTTAAGGGAGACCTGGCAACAAACATAAAACAAAACAGTTACAGACATTACATACAAATTATATCGTGATATATATCATTATCGCTACCCATCACAATGTATATTGTGATATGAATTTCATGCTATATCACATATCAGTCACAAGAAGAAGATTCAAAGTGCCTGCAGAAAAACACCAGGCTGGGCTTAGAACCCAGGACCTTCTTGAAGCAAAGCAACTGTGCTACCAACTGGCTGACCATACAACCCAATCTAAAGCCAGTGTGCATGTGGTTGTACTACCACAGACTACAGAAAAGTAAAAAGTGTTGCTTTAGTAGACAACTGTGGCTGTATGGTAGAGTAGTCGTCTTGCGATTGGAAGGTTGTAGGTTTGAGTCCAGCTTCCTCCTGCCACATGTCGATGTGCTTCTGGGCAAGGCACTTAACCCCAAATGACCATTTATGGCTGAAAAACTAGGGCACCCTGTTTGTGTGTGTGTTTTCTTTCTTTCTTTTTTGGAGAGGATAACTGACCAAACTGTCAAGTGGTTAAAGCTGGGACTTCCTTACAAAAATCGTTCTTAATTTCAGTGGGACATTCCTGGTCAAATAAAGGTTATGTAAATAAAGTTAAAGCTAGAGTACCCAGAGAGAGCCCACACATTCACAGGATGAACATGCAGAGAGATCCAGGCAGGCAACTTTAAAATCTGATGTAACTGAGTCTTAAATTCCCCTTAGTGCATGAAAAGCAAATTGCCCTGCTCTCCAAATATTATGGATCTTTAGATGTTAACCCTGTTATCTATCACATAGGCTAAATGTTTTAGAGTAGTTTTTTTTCTTTTTCTTTTTTACAATAAAGACATTCTGTGCATTTGTGTGTTCACTAAAACTTGCATTATAACCATAGGCGTAGGAACCGGGGCGGGATGTGTCCCCCCCCCCCCCCCCATTGGAGACAGTCACATTCGTCCCACCCAATAATTTCACCGCAGTTGCGAAGAATTTTTAAATGTTCCACTCGCGTGCTTTTATTTTGAAGGCGCACCACAGCGCCTTCAGCACAGCGCTGCCTCTCCCTCCTCCCTCTGATTGGCTCAGAGTATTAAGGAGGCAGCGGGAGTCAGAAACTCCATATGAATGAGGCAAACTGTCTGCCGGGAATGTTACCGTCAATATCGCTTGTTTATAATATCGTGCTGTCAGTTTACTTTCACATATATAACGAAATATTTTTGGTTAAGCCGTTTTAATTCTGGAATAGTCACATGTCCAAAATTTTACTGCTAACCTTGTCTAAAAGTTAGCTGCTCTAACCACATTGTTTTATTTCATCAGAACAGCAGCAAAATGAGCCTTTTTGTTATTTAAAGTGAGCAATGGCTACACAACACCTGATCATACTTAACATGTGTATTATATTATATTATATTATATTATATTATATTATATTATATTATATCATATCATATTATATATTCAGGAGAGTGACAGTGCTAGAATGATGTTGAAGAAAGGTGAAGAAGCTCTGGTGAGGTCTTCATTTAGTTTATTGAAATATGTATTAACAGGTGTTAATTTTTAAATAAACTAAACCAGGGGTGTCAAACTCCAGGCCTCAAGGCCCGGTGTCCTGCAACCTTTAGATGTGCCTCTGCTGCACCACACCTGAATAGAATGATTAGGTCATTAAGGCTCTGGAGAACTGATCTACACAAGAACTCAAATATTCCTTTAAGCAAAAGTGAGTGAAAATCTATAATTCAAAATAAAATCCTTAAGGTTGTAAGTAACAATGGGATAATCATGAATTTGGTAGAGGTTTATATAAAATTCAAAAGACTGTGGGGGGGAATAGTTGTATGAATGGTAGGCGGAAAGAAGAGGTAGTCATATCTCGACTTAGAATTGGTCATACTGGATTTAATAGTTCTCTTTTCAGGATAGGGAAACATAAAACAGGGACTTGTAGTTATTGTAACCAGATGGAAACAGTGGAACATGTTTCAGTGGAACAGATGGAGTTTCAGGGTGTGAAGATATAGAAATTATATTAATTGTAATAGAATCAGGAAGGAGAACAGGTGAGGACTGATGTCAGGTTGATTTCTTTCAACGTTTCAATGTTTTTCTCATTATTTCCATACTATAAGATTAGGAGACATGAAAAGAAAAGTGGTTGAGGAGAGGTTTAAAAATAAATGAGTGAAATTTTTTGCTATCAGAAACGGGTTACACAGTAAATATAGTTGAGATGTATAATAATGTATACGTCTGAAAATTGTGAAGTTGTTTAAATTCTCATTTGTATGATAAAAACACTTTTTTTTTTTTATCTTTAGTTAGTTCATATTCTGATGCTGCACATTACATGAATCCATGCAGGGACAACAGGCTGCAGGGAGGAAGAGACAATAACACAAATCAGTAGATATTTTAGTTAAATGTTTGTGGCTGAAAATGACAAGAGAAAAAAAGCATTTAGGCTTTTTTGCCTCAGTGTTTTTCATGGCTCATGTTTGGTAAGTTACTGAATGCAGGTCTGGAAAGTTAGACTGAGTTAACAGTGAGGAGCTAAGGTGTCTGTTAGATGTAAAAAGTATAATTTTTATTTATTTTGTAACTGTTGCACTGATGTAGAGAGTTGTTCAAGAAGAACAAAACTTGTTTTTTAGATTTTATTTTTGTTGGTCAAACTGCTGCATTGAGTTTAAAACTGCTGAGTCCATTTTTTATGAGCTGCTTTTTTTTACTTGGGTTTCAGGAAGAGGCAGAACCTGTTCAATTGCCAGTCAATGTATATAAATGTCTTTTGACCAATAACATATACCTGAATCTGGTAGCTTGTTGTGCTTCCAGAGTATGTAGCTTGCTAGTTGTGAGGCAAATGTTAAAGTGAGTGTTCAGTCCTGGAATGTCAGTCATTATGCTACGTGGATGCATAACTTTAATATGATTATTGGATTGTAAATAGTAACGTGTTAGAATACTTGTTACTGAAAGAAGGGGCCAGATTAGAGTAACACGTTACTGATGTGTAGATGGCACAATTGTTTATGACATTTCTGCTCAAGCTATTTACTGGTCTGTCAGGTTTCTGATATGCGTCTCCCCCAATAACAGACTACGGCCTTGATTATAACTCTTATGGCTCATTTTTGTAATAAGTTCAGAGTAATGAACTACCACTAATGTTTCCTCAAACCTCCACCTAAATACATCAATATCAACAACACAGAGTCAAATGAAGACTTTACCCAGTTTCACATTATTGAAAGAAAGATTGGAAGTCAATATTTTTGGCTCTTGGCCAAAACTGAATTGTTGCAGTATACAATGTTTGTTTTACCGTGTTTTAACCAGCAGGTGGCGAAATACTCCACGAGTAGTGAGCGTTGGTCATCTCTGACGTTTGTTTTTCTTACCTTTAACAGTATTAGTTAATAACAAAATAAAGTTTACAGCTTCTTTACGCTACTTTTATAAAGTTGGGATATTTTATCTTTATCTTCATATGGCTTTATCTTCATATGGCTCTTCTAACTAGTAATATTTTATATTTCTTTACACAATTGAGTTTATGTCCACGGTATTTTAGGTATCAGTTGAGTAATTTGTTCCTAGATGGGCGTGTGTTAAAGGGCGACGCTGTGACGTATCTCATATTACCTTCGTTTTGTATCACACAATTTGGTCCGTGGGCGGAGTTGTTCCAGTTCCCTACAGTTCATTATGAACCGCACGGTGAACACGGTAACACATAACAAGCGCACCCATACGAGTTAGACAAGAAAATGCTGGAGACTGTTGGCGGGGATGATAGACTACTACCTGCTTTCACAGCAACGACAGGAATCGAGGGCAGCTTCACTGTCCTCTTGTGTCTGGTGTTTTATCCCCCCCTTATATATTTTAGGGGCGTTATTAGGACGGAGAAGTAACTGATGCAGGTAGTTGGAATTTAGTTTATTATTTTTGGAAAGCCGTCTATCGGAGCTTGCTTTGCGCAAGCAGACGGAAATAGCTGAAAAATGCCTCCCATCGAAAAAGACACCGGCAAAAATGAACTCAAAACTAAGATACAGAAGCTTATTGACTCTAACCAAGTGGTGGTCTTCAGCAAAACCTACTGTCCGTATTGTATCCAGGTAAGTTATTTTTCGCTTAACCCAATTGAGTAGACCTTGCTTATTAGCCCTGGTCGGAAACTTCGATATTTCACCCGCGAACCGCACGGGATGGGCTCGGCCTAATTGCTGGAGCTTTGCGTCGATGCTGCCACTCGGCCTCTGTCTCTTTAAGACGCAGTCCAAACTTAATATAGTTTATCTGCCTGTTCACATCTCTAAACGCTGTGGTTAATCTGACACAGAGCAAACCTCGTCTGTAAATGTGGCAAAACGTTTGCTTGCATAATATCTCGATCTTGGCTTACCTGACTATTTCTTTCTTTTTTTTTTTTTATTTTTATTTTTTTTTAAATCTGAGGCTTAAGACAACCTGCTTTCACACAGGGTTTGTCTAGACAACTGTCACGTATTTTTGTAGTGACGTACCGTAACGCATATGTCACGCCATTAGTTCCGTATTCTATTAAAAAAACAAATTTCTTTTAGTATTTTGTTATTAATTAATAGTAACCTAAATAAAGAAGAAACTCCTCCAGAAGAAGACTCTCCTGTAATTCCAGTTTTCTTTAGGATGTAGTAAGTTGTTTTTTATTTCCCTACAGTTCATGAACCATAATCAATATTTTTTATTTTATAAAGTTTCAGGGCTAACATTATCATTCTGATAGATTATACCCAAATAATATTTTGGCTGCATATTAAAACCTAACAAAAAAAAAGTTTTTGCACTGTAGCTAAAAACCTAAATGTATGTAATATAATGAAACAACACAGAGAAGTCCATAAGTGTGAAGCAAAAGCAAACAAACATGATTATCTAATTTTTTTTTTTTTTTTTTTTACAAATAAGTCTTTAAAAGTGTGGCAGGAAGTTGTTTTCATCCTCTCTTTACTGTTTTTAAGACTTGAAGTGTTTTTGGGAGCTTTACCGGACTAACAAATGTAAATTAAATGTAAAAAAAAAACAAAAAACATTTTATTTATCCCAAATGGAATGAAATGCTGTTGTAGCTTTAAATCATCAAAGTATATTCATTTGGTTTCCATCTGGAATCAATAAAATATTTTTGAATTGAATTTGAGTAGTTGTGCATGGCGACACAGGAACGATCTCCATTAGCAGCCAGTGTTGCAATGCATCTATAGAAGTCTCTGACTAAAGACTGTGCTGTGACTGCTTATGCAGACAAATGTTCTGGGTGACGTCATCGGTCGTGCTGATCCGCTTCACTTGCTTATGCCGCTCCTTTTAAATTGTTGTCTGGCTGTATTGTGAGACTCTAAATCAGATCTAGGTCTTTATTTTGTCTAGGTCATTCTAACACTTAAATATGCTTAAGCGATTAGTTGGATGAATCGCAATGAACCGATTTTATTTTATTTTTTTAATTTTTATTTTTTTAAAAAGCTTGTCAGCTGATTTAGTAATTGATATATGGTTAACCGGAGTACACAGACTGACAATTTGCTAAAAGAACACATTTAGAGCTGTAACTAAGCCAAAACTGTACAAACATATCTACATTTTGCATTTAAAAAAAATAAAACACTTGATAAAAAATTTTTTTATCCTCAATTGGCAAAGTTTTAGATTCGCTTTTCACTTTGATGTTAGAAGTATTGTTTTGTTGTTTTTTTTGTTAGCTTTTTTTTTTAGCTGCAGATTCATTCTTTACTACATTTCAAGCAAAAATGTTTTTTTCTTATATAAAAATGGATTTAATTTGCTTATTTTATTTTTTTTATTTATTTATTTTTTAATGCATTTTCTAATATTGTATGAAAAAGGTTTGGATGAAAAATCAGTTTGGATGAAAAAACTTTTTAAAATCAGGTTGGCAGAATAATGTTTAGTTTCAGCGATGTTCCTCGATGTTCCTGACCCGTTTGAGAGATTCTCCGACAGCTTACCCGTCTCATTTATTCTCACATTAATTTACACACACATGGGCTTCTTTCCCAAACCCCTCAGGTTTGTATTTAATAACAAAATATCAATTTCCTTTCACTCCACAGTAAATATAATACTTTGTTGTTCCATCACAAAAAAAATCCCAGTGAGATCAATGAGTCCTTATGCGAAGCACTGCATACTCCCACAGCTTTCTGGGTGGAGTGTGTTGCTGTGTGTCAGATGTTGTGCGGTAACCCTCTGCTGACAAAAATAGTATTTTAGCCTACAAAATGCTGATGTATGTTTGGATTAGACCAATTGTAATGTTTCTGATCCAAAGAGCTGCTTTTGCCCTCAGTCCTGCTAAATAGAGCTGCAAACCTGATGGGGGGGAAGACAACTTATTTTATTATTTCTGTTTTTTGTTCGGTCACCTCATGTGCTTTGAAAGGTTCCGTCAGATAAAATCGATTATTATTAACTTATTTTTGAGGAAATATCTACAGAAGAAAAGAACCATTTTATTTCTGTTTACTTTTTAAAATAATGTAAAACGTAGGAGTTTTGTGGAAGCACTTTTTTCATTTCACTGTAACTGGGAATATGAATCATGAAAAAAATCTTAATCTGATAATAAAACGATAAAATAATAGTTTTATTATCATTTCAATAAACTGATTTCCATAGCTTCCATCTTTATACCGTTTAGTTTTTTGGATGTTTGGAGTTTCTGGAAAATTGAAAGAAATAAAAAAAGTTTAATCTTGTATATAAAAGCAATCTGCCTAATTTTTGTACAGCGCTACAGGTTGGTAGGCATGTCATAACAAATTTTACTGTATAAATTGTCCCAGTTATTGCGAAACACAATAATATTGTCGTTTTGAGACTTTTCAAAAATACTAATGGTAATACAAGTTCACTTTCGCAAAAAAATTAATTATTTTGTAAAGAACACTGCAACTGGAAAATATTTAAAATATCCGAAATAACCAAATAACAATAACCTAAAACAAAAATAAAAAACTACATCCAACAGAAGCTATAAATAAAATGGATTATGAAGTCTTTGTAAACAGAATTGCCCTTCAGAAAATATGAATCAACAGAATGGAAATCATCAAGCCAATTTTAATTCATCATTTGATTAATTGGTACTGTAGCAGGCTTACATGTCGGTTCTGTTTGGTACTAGTGCTAGTTTGTCTGTTTCCATTAGAAACCACTCCAATGGAAACAGATCCATTTTGAATATTTTCATCACTCATAAAATGTTATTTCAAAGTGTAAACTTGTTTGTGTGCAGGTGAAGGACTTGTTCAAGGAACTGAAAATCGAGTTCAACGTGATGGAGCTGGACCTCATAGGTAAGACTCAACGTTTTGTCCTCACTTCAAGCCAGTTCAAACCTGACGCTGACCTTTGAACTGGAGAAGGGCCAATATTAATATCTGTATCAGTCCAGATGTTGAATAAAGTATTGTATTTGTTCTAGTCTGAATCATAGCAAAAGCTCCAGCATCAGATTAGGATGATGTGGTTTGTAGGACAAAAAGCATCAGCTTCACTACTGTTTCTTCTTTTTACAGACATGGTTTAAAAAGAAGTAGCACAGTAAATACCTACTAAATCTACCAGAATCAACTCATTCTTAAAGCTGCAGCCTGTAGATTAGTAGATGGATGGCAGTTTTGTACAGCGACTCGCTGACCTGTGATTGGCTGTTTTTAATTTGGGTGAAAGTGTGAGCCAATCAGTGGCAGCAGGTTCTGCAACATGGCCGCTGTGTGTTACCTGGACAGTGAGCTGTCACATGTCAAACAAGTTAATTATGATCTATACTGACTGCATGCTAAGTGAGGCATCTCTGGCTGAGCATTGTTTTAACCTTTCCTGATTATGCTTAGAGTAGAGAGTTGGTTAATGCAGCTGCTTCCACTAACTAGATTACTCTCCTGGAAATAACCGTTCAGCCATGGCAGCATGACTGATGTTCACATCCTTTACCAGAACTGTGTCAGCTCTGAACTCCAGCTGGCTTCCAGATGAAGAAACAGTTTTTTGTATAAATGTTAGCGTTAGCTGTCAGTTTGAGAACACTGATTGTGAGATGTTCAAGCTGGCAGACGAGCATTTCTGCCAGATGAAGCAACTACTGATGACTTGATAAACTTCCTCCATTTGGGCCGGTTGTTGCACCCAGAACTATTTCTTAACTCCCACATCTGTGTTGACATTTTGGCTATAGACTTTGAATAGTTGGACGTCTATGTAGGTCTGTCCCAATAATACAGCAATCAATTAATGGCATGATAAATTAAAACAAGCTCAACAATTTCCACTTGCATTATTTATGGTTTTTCTCTTTTTCTTCCAAAAACTGTATAATAAAAGTCTTCAGTCTGGTGTTTTGGTCTCAACTAGACCTTGTTTTAAAGGACAGTTGTGTTTACAGAGACTTTATGATTCATTTTATTTGTTGTTTTATTTGTTTTAGAAATATTAAACTTCTTCCATTTCCAATGTTAGATGTTGATTAGAATTTAAAGTTTGTTGATCTTTGAGGATGCGTTCTTGCATTACTATGCCATTAGAGTTATATTACTAGAAAATGGTCTCAAAACAACATTATCATTTGTCACTGCAACTTCTGTGACAATTTGTCATCCAGCAAAACTTATCTAGACCTCCATCTATATTCCTGCTCTTATTTTGAAGGAAGTAAAAACTATTTAGGAGTTCTGTTCCCTCTTCTATATTTTCTTTGTTTTTCAGTAACTTTACATCAAACAAGAAACGTACCGGAACAAAATAAAGAGTGTCACTAGGTAGAGAAGAGCTTGTTGTTCTGCTGCTCTAAGTGTTTTGCATTTCGTTGGCACATAGTCCCAACAAACCTGTCGTCTGCCCCACACTCACACCATGACCTTTTTGTCCAGAGAATGGATCCAACTACCAGGAGATGTTGCTGGAGATGACTGGACAGAGGACAGTTCCTCAGGTCTTCATCAACAAGACGCATGTTGGTGGTTGTGACAAAACCATGCAGGTGAGGGTCAAATGACTTCAGTACAGAGGATCTTATGTGGGGTTTGAACAAGCCTGACATCCCTGCAGCTGTAGCAGGAGGTTTATTGAGAAGCTGCCTGAGAAAAGACATCAGATCAGTCAGAGACCAACTTCAGTCAACTGTCTGAATTCATGGTTTACTTTATAAAATAACAACTGATTGGACATCAGATCAGGAGCCAAATAGTTGATTCATTTCCAAATAAATGAGAGGGTTTACCTGAAACTAGGGCTGGAAGACTTGACTGAAAAACGTATCATAATGAAAGCATTTCATACCAGTCAATATTGATGATTGACAATAGTTATCGATTAGTTGTTTGATTTAAATATCTGAAATACTGCCAAACCGGTGATTTGATTTGTCCCATTTCGTCCAGTTTTCACTCTGTTTTTTTTTTTTTATCGGTTATGAGATACAGTTGCGAAATCTGTTGCTGTTTCTCAAGTTACTCAACAGCTTGTTGCTAGGTAACCAAGGAGTGAATTAGTTGATGCCACAAACCTTGTTTAGTTTGCTGTGAGAGGCTGACTGGGTAAAATATTTCCTCTGCCAACATCTCCCAGAATGCTGTGCGGTTCTGGATTGGAGTTTAGTTAATATTCTATCAGATGTATAATCTATTGATTTTGATTGCGTGTCTTAACGTGTCTAACGTATGTATTGCTGTTGATTGGTTAATAAGCAAACTTTTGAAATGTTGTAAAGAAGTTGGTTTGGTGCAACTCAGCCAGGTTACACAGTGTGATTCACCAGATGTTAACGTTACACATACTTCTACTTCCTGTAGTAAACAGGAAGTAGAAGCTGCAAACTAACACGGTCCACTGGAGTTTGAAACTAGAGTTTCATGCTTCTGGTAAGGCACAGAGCATTTGCTACGCTGGGACTTCTTAGGCAAATGTCTTTCCTCGTTAGCTCTTTAGCTCTTTTCTGGAAATCAAGCAGATCATTTAGAATTTTGCTGTTTCCTCAACCTTTTTGAATCACATTCTTCAAAATGCACATAAAAAAAACTTCTGACAGAAACACAGTTACAGAGCAGTTTAGTATAAAGCCATCTGCCAAACATATTCCACTCCTTATAGACTGAGTAAACTGAGATGGTCTCTGTTGAAATACTCTGAAGTTGTGTACAGCCCTCAAACTTCCTCCTAATTGATTTGCTTTGCTTTTATCTACTGCAGCAAAACAAAGTGTACCTAAAATTGGAAATTGAAGAGAACAGGCACAAACTATAAATGGTGTGTTTCTCAGTTCCATTGTGTGAAATCTGACTTTTTTTTCATTTTTGTAACTCAGTGGGATATAAACAAATGGTTGACTGTTGTAGTTGTTCCATCCCAGTGCATTGTGGAAATTTTGTGTTCATGTTCGATTCAGGCTCACAAAGACGGCAGCCTACAGCAGCTCCTCAGCGGGGGAAAGGAAGCGTATGATTACGACCTCATAGTCATCGGAGGTGGATCAGGAGGCCTGGCCTGCTCCAAGGTAATCTAGTAGATTCTGCTGTTCTGCTCTGGTTGCTAGGCTACTGTTGTAGCAATAAAATTCCAGAAATCTCTTGAGTGATTCAACTTCTAGTGCACCATAAAATCTGATTTAGAAGAGGATTGAAATATGCAACTCAATGATAATAACATTGGGTCTACTGCTAACAGGAAGCAGCCATGTTGGGGAAGAAGGTGATGGTGTTGGACTACGTTGTTCCCACACCAACAGGAACCACATGGGGTGAGATGCTTTGACATACTGTAAACCCAACTAGTGAATTCTCTCATGGGCAGCCATTGTTAATCTGAACCCTGTTGCCTTCCTCAGGTCTCGGTGGAACCTGCGTGAACGTTGGCTGCATCCCCAAGAAGCTGATGCACCAGACGGCCCTGCTGGCTACGGCCATCCAGGACGCACGAAAGTTTGGTTGGGAGTTTAACGAGTCAGGTGAGGCTGCTGACCGCTGAGATCATAACACCCCAACCGGTCTCTGAAAGAGGAACCTGGCTTTAACGGCGTCTGTCTGTCTGCAGTGAAACACAACTGGGACACCATGAAGACTGCAGTCAACAACTACATTGGCTCTCTGAACTGGGGCTACAGGGTGGCGCTGAGGGACAAGAACGTGGACTACGTCAACTCCTATGCAGAGTTCATCGAACCACACAAAATCAAGGTGAATGGTGGCTAGTTACGTAGTCATGCATCATGACCTTTTTTAATTTTGGGCCACAACAATCACAAAAAAACATTGCAATATCCTGGAGGGGTATTACATACATAAACTCAGTCAGTAACTGAGGAGGAAAATAATACATGAACTAATGGGACCTTAGGAACCGCCTGCACAGATATTTAGCCCAGTTTACTCCGGCACCCCTAAATAGAGTCCACTGCTTTGAACACGAGTTAACCAAAGTCATCATGAAGATCAAGGAACACAACAGACATGACAAACACACACACACACACACACAGAAAACAGTGTTTTACATCTTGTATGTGATCAGAGCTCTGTGGTGTAAACATTTTAAATGACTTTCTTTGTTCTGCCAGGCAACAAACAAACGAGGGAAGGAGACATTTTACACAGCAGCCAGGTTTGTGTTGGCTACAGGGGAAAGGCCACGTTACCTGGGAGTCCCTGGAGACAAGGAGTACTGCATCACCAGGTGAACACACACACACACACACACACACACACACACACACACACACACACACACACTCTGTTCAGA
This sequence comes from Alfaro cultratus, assembly GCA_903066825.1. Taxonomy (NCBI): domain Eukaryota; kingdom Metazoa; phylum Chordata; class Actinopteri; order Cyprinodontiformes; family Poeciliidae; genus Alfaro; species Alfaro cultratus. The sequence continues at coordinate 20,699 of CAEFZX010024221.1, forward strand.
GCACTGGGGAGGGGGGTGCTCTGCCCAGCTGTCAGTCCTGTAAATACAAGCCCTTTATTATTATTATTAAAGGTGGACTCTGTCTGTCTGGTTCACTCATAGTTCTGGAGGCTATGCTGTCTCTTGATGCCGCTTGCCTGTTTTTCTTTTCCCAGTTTGAAATAGTTTAGACAACTAAACTATTTACTTCTTTTTTTTTTTTTTTAAAGTAGGATCCTACTTTTTTTTAAAGTAGGATCCTATGCCTCTTAATTCCAAAAGGGATTTTTTTTTTTTGCTGAATTTCTAAATGTCTTTCCAAGCCAGTTTAAAACCATTGGCTCAGCTGCAGTCTTTTTGCTCTGTTGTAATAATACAGGTCAGTGGACTGACATCCTGCTGCTTTATGAGCTCCACATATAAATCCCATTTTGCAGTGAAGGTTTTAAACATTGTTTGGCCTTCTAATATCTCTAGTTGTTCATGAATCTTATATAAAATGGTTTGCATATCTCTAGTCATGGTTTGCTTTATTAATGCAGGTGGATTAGTAAAATAAAAAAAAACTAACATCAGTTAGTCAATATTAGTTATGTATTACCAGTCCAATAAATAAAACTGTGAGTAGGTTGGTCATCCGGTATTTGTTTGGTCATTTGATATTAATGCAGCAAAGGATTGTGGGGAGTTTAACTGAAGCAGAGAAGCAGTGGTCTCATGCTTTCTTCCCCAGCGTTTAGTGAAAAGTATTCATATCTGTTCTTGGCCATAACAGAAACAGAAATATTAATATTGGGTATTGATATTAAATTAATGTATCTGTTCATCATTCACCATTCATCCTTGTGTGTTAAGGCAACTTACCACATACATATACTTTCACAAAGGTTTTTAGCTGAATGTATTTAGTTAATTGTATAGATACTTTGGTCTTCTAATATTACCAGCTGCTATTAAATGTAAATCTTGTTTGAAATGGTTTACATAACTACAGCCTGCAAATCTACTTTTTAATAAACATCCAGAATGTACAGATAAACTCACTTCTCTTAAAATAGTTTTTATGATTCAAAATGAAATAACTGATATGTTTGCTGGTGAAGTGAGCCTCAACTTTATAGTTTCCTCCTGCTGGTAAATCCTCTTAAACAAAATAGAACAAAAAAGGAGATTCAGCATTTATTAGATGAAATTTTTTAAATGACTTGGTAAGTGCTGCTTGCCTATTTTTTTAGGTGTTGGTGTTAAGATGGCTGCTGGTGTTAACTTGGAGTTTGAATTCAGCTTTGAACACTAGAATATTCCCAAAGCTGGAAACTGCTGCATCATTTTCATTGGCACTTATAAAGCAAGTTACTTGACATTAATTATGAAAGCCAGATTTGTGGATCATAAAACTTATCGTTCTGCAGAGTTAATTGAAAATCCTAGAAATGGGAGGGGGGAGGGAAGTCATAGTGTCTTCTAAAACTACTTCAAGCTCAAAATGAGAAACCTAGTGATGCACCGATCCACTTTATTTCAGTTTCAGTTCTGATACCAATGTTTGAGGTTTAATATCTGAGGTTTCATATTGGCCAATACAGGAAAACATAGCTCAAAGCACAAATTGTCATTGATTTGTTTCAATATCTGGACTGATACATATAGTCAGATATTACAGACACAATACAGAATTAACAGACTTCTAATTCCAGTCTGTTAAATGGGATTTAATGGTTTCCTGAGTTGTGGTTGCTCCGTTCACCAGTGACGACCTGTTCTCGCTGTCCTACTGCCCGGGGAAGACGTTGGTGATCGGAGCGTCCTACGTGGCTCTGGAGTGTGGCGGCTTCCTGGCCGGCCTGGGCCTTGACGTCACCATCATGGTGCGCTCCATCCTGCTGAGGGGCTTCGACCAGGACATGGCCAACCGTGCCGGAGCGCACATGGAGACGCATGGCGTCAAATTCATCCGCAAATTCGTGCCGACGAAGGTGTGTGTATGGGCGCGTGTCTGTGTTCTTCTTGCTATCTCCCATAAAACGTGTCACTCTTGTATTTTGCGTAATTGCAGTTGCAAATTATCTCCGCTGTTGCAGACTTTGCACTGTGCATAACTTCTAATTGAGCCCTGCTTGAGCTTTTTTTTTTTGTGTGCGTTTTCTGTGTGTGTCAGATCGAGCAGCTGGAGGAAGGCAGCCCCGGCAGGCTGAAGGTGACAGCCAAGTCCACAGAGACGGACGAGACTATGGAGGATGAGTACAACACGGTGTGTAGATCTCTGATCAGCTGATCAAACATTCTTCACCTTATCAGTCCGTTTATTTGGAATCTGAACCACTTCCTCCTACATCTTTTTTTCCTCCACTCCCCCTTAATGAAATCCAAACTATTTTTTTCCCCCTTTTGTTTAATTTGTCCTTACATTTATTTTGTGACCAAACACATTAAAGTTTGACAAAAGGTTATTGTTGTGGGTCTAATTTTAGCAGCCTGGCAGCTTCTAAGGGGAAGGAAGTGATTTACTACCAGGGTTTTTTTTTTGTCTCCATTTAAATTCAGCCACTCCTATGCAAATAAATGAGCTACCCTGGAGGACTTTCTGTAACTAACCGGGCCCTCTATCTGTCCCTCAGGTGTTGATCGCAGTGGGTCGGAATGCGTGCACCGATAAGATCGGTCTGGACAAGGCGGGGGTCAAGGTGAACCCAAAGTAAGACTCCTTTGCTGCGCCGCCTTGCTCTGTGCTGTCCCTTTAAGACTGGACATACAGTCACGGTGATTCAGCACTTCTGGCTCTGCTGGGGGAGCTGAAGGGAGATTGGGTTGAGGGGGGTTGTTATGGAGATAAAAAGGTGACTGGTTGGTAAAATGAGAATGTCAGCATGTGGTTACTAACAGGAAGTGAACTGCTAAAGTTTCATGATCAAAACCTTCCTTTTCTTGTTTTTTTGATCCGCTTTTCTCTCATGACTTAATGCTGAAACAGATGTGAAAAGTCTTTGACTGGAGCCCAGGATCTGTTTAGTGAAAAACTTGGCAGCTGAGCCTGAAGCTGTTCTCAGTCACATGCTCTGGTCGTATGATCATAGTAATATACAGTCTGAGCTGCTGTGTGTATCAATGAGCCTGTGAAATATTAACACTCGCTTCATGAAATCTATTACCGTGTTCAGGCTGACCTTGGACCCAATTTTTTGTCTTTGCTGTGTCATGGTATGCCGTTCTCCAGTGTATAGTAAACCATGAGGATAGAAACTAAAGCTGATTTGTTTCTGCATTACTGGCTCATAATCAAGATGGAAGCATGTCTGATGCAAATGAGACATTTTACTGACAATGTTTTGAAATTGAAAGTTTTAGATTCAACACAAAGTATTAATCTTTTATTGCTTTATTTTTGCTTTCTTTTTTATTTGAGTAAATCTAAATATTATCGCAAATGTCTATCAACTTTTACTTAAAATCAGACTTTGGAGCGTTCAAATCTGCATTTTATTGACTTATAAAACTAATCAAAACTAAATACAGCAAAATGTTTTTAAAGAAATGGTGACAAAATTCTGTTCTTGTTGCTAAGAATAGAGAAGAAAAGTTAAAAAAAATAAAAAGTGGCTCTCGAAGAGTTTGAACTTGATTTTGGCCCATGCACCAAAATGTTTAGACATCTCTGCATTCAGTATATCATCTGTGTGTGTGTGTTTACTGTCACTGACCTGCTGGAAGGTCAATGACATTGATGAGATATAAAATATTGCGACAAAATTGCTAAATTGGCAACTACAAGGTGACTATTGTTGACCTTGCACGTGTAGACTGGACCTGGTAGTGTTGCATTGATAAATGTGACTAAAGTTGAACTCAGTGAGTTTCTCTACATTTTGTTAGGACAGTAGTCCTTAAATCCTAGAAATGTTCTTCACATGATAGAAGGCTGATTTTGTAATTGTCTTTGTGTGTCTGTGAAGGTTCAATGAAGGATCTTTATTGTTTGTATTGTTCTAGTTTCAATGTGTCTAATTTGAAGTACTTGATAAATGTTAACACCTCATTGATGGATGGTGACTTGAACATGTCTTCTGCCTTTGTTGAATTTAGATTAGTTTTAATCTTGGCGTTTCTTCCTTCCCTCCTTGTTAACCTGCTGAACTGTTTTCCCAGAAATGGAAAGATTCCAGTGAACGACGAGGAACAGACCAACGTGCCCCACATCTACGCCATCGGAGACATTCTGGAGGAAAAGTGGGAGCTGACGCCCGTCGCCATCCAAGCTGGGAAGTTGCTGGCGCGTCGTCTCTATGGCGGATCCACCGTCAAGGTACAGCCAGGTCTCTAATACCAACTGGATGGTCTCTAAGACGGTGCGGGGCCCCCTGATAAACGTGTGTGTTTTTGTGTGTGTGTCCGTCTGTGCGCAGTGTGACTACGTCCATGTTCCCACCACGGTTTTCACCCCGCTGGAGTACGGTGCCTGTGGCCTGTCGGAGGAGAGAGCCACCGAGCTGTACGGCCCGGACAACATCGAGGTGAATAATTCATCAGATCTGATCAGGTTCAGCTACTGGGATCCTGTCCACTTTGTCTCCTTGTCAAATAAGAGTTCAAATAAAATCCTGAAAATATTTCCAGTGATAAATCAGGCTTGTTTCCTTTAAGTAAGTCTGATTTAACCAGTTTGTCTCAAGATCGGCAGACCTGCACTCATTCATTGTTGTAAGCAGAAACTTTTGCAGCTTTAGAAGAAATTTTTTAATATTTTTGGAACATATTAAAGGTGCAGAATGTAACTTAAAAAAAACCCCAAAAAAACATATACCGTATTTTCCGGACTATAAGTCGCTCCGGACTATAAGTCGCACCAGCCATAAAATCCATAACAAAGAAGAAAAATACATATATAAGTCGCATTTTTGGGCTCCTGCCTGAGCTGCTGTTGCCGACTGAAGAAACGCACCAAAAGCAGCCATTCACAGGCAGGAAGAGCGTCTTTGCGCTGTCCGTCAACCTCTTGTACTTGCAGATAAATGTGTTAATGGTGGAAAAACAACTTAAGATGGCAGGAAGACCGTTTACCTGCCGTCATTGTTAGCCATGCTAACTAGCCCAGCATTCACAACAGGCTATGCTAGCTGCAGCGTAACAGAGAGCAGGAGGGGGTGAGCAGCACCACAAATAGGGGTGATTGACAGCGTTAAGACCCACCTCCTGGCTTTGACTGGTTGTTTACTGATGGGAGTGTCAGAAGACAGAGGAACTTTGCATTTTTATTTATTTATTTTTTTTAGATCATCTGTCTCTTACCATACTGTCACAACATAGTGACTGATTCAACAAACATGTAAAAAAGAAAAATATATTTAAAAAAAAGTTACATACTGCAGCTTTAGGGCTAAATGTTGTATTTAATGTCTCCACATACGTGTCTGACCTTGTTTTTTGTGTAACAGGTGTACCACAGTCTGTTCTGGCCTTTGGAGTTCACTGTGCCGAGCCGCGACAACAACCATTGCTACGCCAAGATCATCTGCAACAAACTGGACAGCGTACGGTTTCAACAGATTTCTCCTCCTCTCTCCACTGTTCTGTCCTCTCAGTTTATTTTCATTGTCGCCTTTCAGGACCGAGTCGTCGGTTTCCACTACCTGGGGCCAAACGCTGGGGAGGTGACGCAGGGCTTCGGTGCTGCCATGAAATGTGGAGCGACCAAGGAGCACTTTGACGCCACCATTGGCATCCACCCGACCTGCGCTGAGGTAGGAGCAGGACTCCAACCTTTTTTATTCTCTCTGATTAAAATGTCACTACAAATTGAGTCCCGAAGCGTAAAAAAGGGATATTTTACTTCCTGTGTGAGCATCCTCATGCTTCTGTTATCGTCTCCTAGACGATCTCTAATTGTCTTAAGAAGATGTTGAGTTGAATTATGGATCAGTTCTATTGTTGTGATGGATAGGATGTATTAGCTTAATAATGGAGTAGCATTATGCATTCATTATGTTAATGTGTAACAGGGCTAATTGCTGCACATTAGGTTGTTCTGTTTCCTTGCTGATGTTTTGTGAAGGGCAAATTTGCTTAGAGACTTTATAATCCATTTTATTTATGATTCAAGTTATAAATGGTTTTTCAGTTGTATTTATTTATTTATTTTGGTTTTTATTTTTGATATTGAAAATATTTTCTGGCTCCAGTGCTTGTATATTTTTTGCTTTTCTTTTTTTTTACAAAATTTACATGCATTGGTGTTTTGAGAGGGAAAACTTGGATTATGCCATTATCAATATATCACTTGAAAGTTGTCTCAAAACTCTCTTATAGGCTATTACAATACCGTATTTTCCGGACTATAAGTCGCAGTTTTTTTCATAGTTTAGCCGGGGCTGCGACTTATACTCCAGAGCGACTTATGTGTGGAAATTTACACATTATTATATCATATCACATGTTATTTTCACACTAAACCACAAGAGGGCGCTCTAGGCCTGTGTTATTCTACCTTCGGAAAGGTAGAAGTTAGCGGAGTTGTTTACAAGCGACACAGGACGAAGATTTCATTGGGTTTAGTGATTTGGAGACACGGATGGTTTGGTAAACTTGTTAGCATGTTAGTTATGCTATAGTTATCTGAATAACTCTTAATATGTTATGTTNGTTGTTGCCTCTATTCTATTTGTATTGCCTTTCAAGATGACATGTCTGTTCTTGGTGTTGGATTTTATCAAATAAATTTCCCCAAAAAATGCGACTTATACTCCTGTGCGACTTATATATGGATTTTTCTTCTTTATTATGCATTTTATGACTGGTGCGATTTATAGTCCGGAAAATACGGTAATTACTGGAATAATTGATCGTTTAGGTTAGTCATCCAGTTGCCCCCAATGTTTGAGTTAAATGTTTAAAGTTGAGAGAAAAATGTAATAATATGACTTGGTGATCATGTGTTGTTTGAAGACATTAACAATACCTAAACACCAACTATGAAGTCTTAAAGGCTTCCCAAAGGCCCCCAAGTAAAGCCTGGTAGCCTGCCAGGCTTACAGTACACTGTAGGCCTGTTGGCTGCTACATTAAATGTGAATTTATTTTCAGTCTTTTTACAAATCTTTACCTAGAGTGCCAATAATTCTGCCTTCTTCTCCAGGCCTTTTACCAAGCAACATTCCCATAACGATTGCCTCTTCCTCCTGCAGGTCTTTACCACCTTGGAGGTGTCGAAGAGGTCTGGTGGAGACATCACCCAGTCTGGTTGCTGAGGTTAAACCCCGCCTGTTTAGCAGGGTGCTCTCATATTAGACTCTACCCTGTCCTGCTGGTTCCCAGCCAGAGGTCACAGGATGCTTGTTTAGACATCATACAAAGCACTAAGGGTCTGATGTGAAGGTAGCCTGCTGATCGGCGGGGTCATTCTTCTGGCTTCCATCGGTCTGTCTCCTTCTCAGAGGAGCTCCAGCACACACACCTATGGGAACGTACATGTGTGTGTGGAATGTTTATGACGTCCTGGCCCGTAACCTAGCATACTCAGGTGGGCGAGGATCGATGTCCTTCTGCAGAGGAACCCGACGGTGGCTCCAATCCTTCGTCCAAACCCCTCCCAAATGTTCTCCACTTCTTGCAAGCAGAGGATGCACAGACTGAAAACTGCTTAACGTGTGGCTTTAGTGTGTGGGTGTGTGAACATCACCATCATGATTCCACATGTTTTCTCTTCAATTCAACATCAGTCTGAAATGTATGCTTGTTCAACATGACCATTTTTAATTTAGAAAACTTCTAAGAGAACATAATATCTTCTGAGCCTGCAAGCTTCGAGGTCTGCTTTTACTATTTTCAGTCTGAACAGCTGTGTTGGCCTGAGTTGTATTGACAGTTAATTTATCTTGTGTGTTCTGCCTCTGCATTGTGTATATAAAGGTACATTCAGTCACTGTGGGACATTAATCATCTGTATAAATGACAAGTTTGTTAGTGTCAAACTCCTCTAGACCACTGTTTTTCCTCCACACTTAATAAAAGATATATTCACATTTAACATGTGGTAACATGTTTTTCCGAGTCGTCTTGTTTTTAATGTTCTATAATTAGTAGTCGCAATATGAGTTATTTCCATAATATCTTTGGTCAAATATTGTGTATTTGACCGTCTCTCTTTCCATTTGTTTGTTCTCGTGTTAAAATTCAGCAGCACATATGCTCACAATATACGGTGGTCACAGAATATGGTTTAACACCGGTGTGCTGCGAGCTTCTGAGCTGCACAGTTTGTGCCAGATGAATGTTCAGCCAGAAAAAGGGGAGAAAACCTTTCTCTTTTTCCAAACAAACCGTGTAAGTTCAGTAATGCTGTTCCATACATATGTTAGCTAAATTATGCTAAGCTTGTTAGCAAGATTGCTAATGTTGACGTCACTAGTAGACGTAGCCTTCGGCGCAGTGGCTGATGGGATATGAACGCCATCTTGAAGGGCAACAAATAATATCTGTTGAAAACAAAACTTTCTCGCAGATTTAAAAAAAATTAAAGTAGGTTAGAATAATTTAGCAATGGTTCGAACCTGTTGTGTCGTTGGCTGTAACGTCCGGTCACACGACCGGAGTGGTAAAAAAATAGAAAATGGACTTTCGTTTCATTGTTTTCCTGCCTGGAAACAACGTGAGGGAGAACATGTATCTGAGCTAACTAAAAGGAGACGGATGGCCTGGATATCAGCGGTCAAACGTGCTGATATAAACTTCTCCAACATTCCAAGATACATACAAGTTTGTTCCAGACATTTCAATTCTGGTGAGTGTCTGAATTCGCCTCGTTGGTTTCGTGCCATACATTTTTGCCAGGGTTTTGTTCGGGTCTTCTCTCCCGGTTAGTTCATGTTTAGCTCATTCGACCTGCTTTATATATATTGTTTTGTATGTAACGTGTGTTGTATTCCAATGTGTTTTTATCGGTGGTTTTATGAACACCATACAGCACTTTGGTGCAGTTTACAGCTGTTTTTAAAGTCCAGGAGCAGTAAAATTAACATTACATGAAATAAACTGCCTAAATTGCTCTAGTGTTGCCAGTTTTACAGTAGTAACACTGATCTGTCTTCTCATATGTCCTCCTCAAGGCAAACCTGCATATGAAATGGATGAGCAGAATCCAGACTGGGTTCCAACTCAGTTGATGAGGCCCCCCTTAAACATGTCGACATCAGACCGACGTTCTCGTCGAGTAAAGAGGCTCTGCAGCGATGCAGCTAAAGACCAGGCAGCGATGGACATGTTGGATCGACAAGTGGAGAAGCAGGTTCCAGAGACTCCATCAGTGACTCCATCAGAAACCCCAGAAGAGCCAGATAATAAACACACAGCAGTGCAAACTATAAAAGAGGAGCCAGCTGAAGAGGAGCTCTGTGAGGCTGCAGGTCAAGAAGAGGAACATGAACCAGCAGCAAAAAGGCGACAAATCAAATGTGAGTTGTGTGAAGAGAGGATGGCAGAAGTAAACCGTCTGTTACAGGAGAACAGGGACCTCAGGTCCGAGCTCTACAAGAAACAGCTGGCCGAAAATTTTTTTAAGGACGACACAAAAAAGGTCACATATTACACAGGACTTCCTTCCTTTGCCGTCTTGTTGTCGTTGTTTAACACTGTTATGCCTTTTCTACCAGGATCAAAAAAACTTTCACAGTTTCAAATGGTTGTACTGACACTGATGCGACTTAGACTTGATCTGCCTGTTCAGCATCTTTGCCATCTTTTTAATGTGTCACACAAAACTCTGTCTGATACCTTTGCTGTCACCCTAGATGTGTTGTATGCACACCTTAAGCCGGCGGTGATCTGGCCCGAGAGGCGTTGCTTACAAGCGGCCATGCCGCCTCAGTTTTTGAAAACATTTGGAAAGCATGTGGCGATTATTGTTGACTGTTTCGAAATAGGCACAGAAAAACCCTCAAATTTAAAAGCATGCGCACAGTCCTTCTCTCATCACAAAGGCAGACACACAATAAAATACCTCATTGGTATCACGCCGCATGGTTCAATTTCTTTTATTTCTAGCGGATGGGGCGGGCGTGCATCAGACAAGCACGTAGTAGAAAACTGTGGCCTTCTCTCCAATTTATTACCTGGGGATATTGTGTTAGCTGGCAGAGGCTTTGACATTAAAGACAGTGTAGGAATGATGTGCGCCGAGGTCAAAATGCCATCATTCACCAAAGGGAGAGGTCAGCTCAATGCTAAAGATGTTGAAGACGCACAAGCTGTAGCTCACCTCAGAATCCATGTGAAAAGAGTGATCGGTGGCATGAGAAACAAATACAAAATGTTACACAGAACTGTGCCAATAAGTTTGCTGCTCACATGTGAGGGAGAAGAGACAACACTTCTTGATAAGATTGTGTATGTGTGCTTCAGTTTGATGAACATGGTTGTAAAACCGAACGCAAAAGAAACCTCCAAATGTTAATGTGTGAAACATAGACTGGAAAAAAAATGTTTGCTGCACTCATTGTTTTGAACTATCCGTAGCAGCTGGCAGTATTGTTTAAAGCAAAAATGTACGTTGTAAAAAAAATTTCTTTGCACAAATTGTTTTCTGTTAAAATATTTGTACAGTTGAATACTAACGTGGACTTGACTGATTTTCTCATTTAATAAATGTTTGTGTGGTGAACATTCTAAGATGCTTTATTCAAACACTTCAAGTAACAGTTTAATATTTCAGGTAGCAAGTTTACATGTAATGAAATAGATCCTATTTTTAAATGAGCACTTTGTGGAATTAAAGTAAACAGTTATATGATCAGACATTTCACAGTAAACATTTCACATAAGTAAAATGAAATGGAGTACATCTTTAAGTAAACATTTGATGTGATTAAATATTTCAAAGTAAATTTTAAAGGTGACAAGAAATCGTGATAAAAAAATCCCAAATGTACATTTTGATGTATGTTAAATAAATACATCAAATGGATGTATGTACATGCATAAGCCAAATGTAATGCTACTTATTCAGATTAATGATATAAATACCGTCAGTTTTCCTCTTGTAGACGTACAGCTCCATCTGGAAGTCGAGGTATTTTTGATGTACATCATGTTAAATACATCAGGTCAGAAGTAAACAGGTAATGAAGCAGATCCTATTTTAAGTCAACATTTTATGTAATTAAACATTTCAGCTAACAAACATTATTTTATAGAAAGCTTACTACACTACAGTAAGTGCAAACAGGTCTAACCATTATTTACATGCTGTTAGATTATTCTGTGTCCCTTTAAGCTGAAGTACAGTCCTGAGCTCTGATAAATATCTACCTACAAACACTGGAAGGTAAATATTCTGAAAGAAGTTTTGCACTTTTTGTATTTGTGGTTCCCAGGATTCCTGATGTGGAAAGACACAGACGAGTCGGCAGCCGTGTCTTTCTGGGTCCGTACAACCAGGTGACGGCGGTTTGATGTTACAGAAAAATCTCACTTTGGACATGTTTATAGGGATAATGTTTCTTCAGGTGAAGTTTGTTGCCAGACAGCAGGATGGAAAAGTTTTCATTGTTCAGAAATTATACATTTAAATTTATGATTTTAAATGTATGATTTTAATCCTTCCTGATTACCTGCTACACTGCCAATATTTGACAGCTTCTTTACTAGAGAAAACCAGACGTTAGATTTGTTTCATACACGTTAATGATTCATACATCTCCAAACAAAGATCACTTCTGGGATAAAACACAGATCACGTTCTTATTTTCCTCTGCTCCAGAATGTAAACCCCTTGTTCAGAGGAAACCTGTAATACAGAGAACTGTCAGAAGATGGTTACAGGAAGCTGAGGGTCGTTTTGAGGCCACTGACTGGGATGCACTGTGCCAGCCACATGGAGATGACATCAATGAAATGACTGTGTGTGACCAGCTATACAAACTTTCATATGGTCAACACCGTCTCCATCAAAACAGTGAACTAAAACAGTGCTTCACAAACCCTGAATCAGCTGACTGAACAAGAAAAGAAGCATTCAGGGAAAGAGAAAACAGAAGCAACTTAAAATCAAGATTCCAGACAATAGAAAGAGATAGAACAGAAAGATGCTAGAGAGCAAGCTTCAACAGGAACCATGTCAGAGCTTTTATCATCAAACCACCAATAAAAAAGAACAATCTGGACAAATCAGTGTTGCAGAATTACAGGGCGGCGTCCAACCTCCCACTAATCAGCAAAATTATTGAAAAAGCTGTTTAAACAGTTAAATAGCTTTCTAACTGTAACCAAATGCTTTGATGTCTTCCAGTCTGGTTTCTGGTCTCACCCAGTTCTAAAGCCCCTACACTGGCTCCCTGTGGTCAGAGAATAAACTATAAAATACTGTTGCTAGTTTATAAATCACTGAACAGCTTAGCACCACAGTACATTAAAGATCTTCTGTTGTCAACCTTCCACAATCAAACCAGGAGAAGCAGCATTCAGCTTCTATGCACCACAAATCTGGAACAAACTTCCAGAAAACTGAAAAACAGCTGAAACACTGAGTGCCTTTAAATGTAGATTAAAACCCAGCTGTTTAGAGCTGCTATTGAAACATAATTGATTAAGAATGTAATGATGGCACTTGATTAAATAAAATGTTTTGATTGCTGATTCTATTTTGCATAACTTTGTGTTTTAATGATGTAAAGCACTTTAAAATGTCTGAAATTGATTGATTGATTGATTGATTGATTGATTGATTGTTTGTTTGTAGTGAGCAAATTACTTAATAGTACTAATCTTATTATTATTAATCAGGTGTGGTCAAACACACCTGAATCATCAGTATGCAGTGAAGGTGACAGGTGAACTATCGTCACGTATCATGGAGCTTTTATGGGGAGAAGCCGGAGAACCCGAAGAGAACCCGCAAATGTTTATGTTTTACTTTTTGGATATTTTTGATTTATTCTTTTGACATTTATTTGCATGTTTAATTTGTTTTGTGCTTGTCTGGTTCATTGGTCAGGTGAATGTTATTTGTGATGTGAAGTTCTTTTAGGAGTGAGTGTGTGGGGAGAAAATAAATGCAAATGGTTTTAGGTATGACTAAAGACATGTTGAAGGTGACCTTTCTCCAGATTTCCTGTTTGTTTCGGAACAACCCTGAATGGAGCCGATTGTGCAGTTTGCTGATAAACAGAGATTTAAGCAAAAGGCTTATTGTGACTCGGCTTCTTGGGAATATCTCAGATCACCTGGAGAAAACTTGAAAATGTTTTTTGCGTATTTGTATGTATGTGAGTGTGTGTGTGTGTGTGTGTGTGTGCGTGTGTGTGTGTGTGAGTGTGTGCGAGTTTGGTCTTATTGTCTGCTGATAAAGTTAATAGTGGTTGGTTTTAGGTAAGGCAAACAGCATGTCGTAGAGGGACACATTCCACCAGCTCCCCTGTGGTTCAGTTCCATCACAGGTCTCATCTGCACTACATCCATGATCCACAGTGACTTCGGTCTCGTCCACATGATGGTCAGGTGAGGAACTGAGATCTGTGGAAACTTCCGTCCTGTCGTCTCCTTTCAAACTCTCTGAATATGTCTCTGATTGTGCTTGGATGGATCCTGCTTTATTGTCGGTACATTGGTCGTCAGGATGTGGGTCAACCTGACTGAAGGAGACCTCCGTGTCCCCCACTGAATGGACGGTGGGGGTGGAAATAACATCCAGCATTTGTTCAGGCTGGTCTCTTTCAGCTTCATCAGTCTTTGGTGGACAGGCTGACTTTCCAACTTTGTCCTCCATGCTTTTAAGATTCTGCAGTTCCTTTCTAAGTCTTTGATTTTCCAGCAACAGAAAGACATTTTCTTCCTCCTTGGCCTGAACAACAGACTGAATTTCACTGTATTTGTCCTTGAACCTTTTAGCTTTCCTCAGCTCAAGCTTGAGTTTCTCGTGTTCTGCTTGAAGTTTGCTGTTCGTCTCACTTATATCCCTCCAATGACTTTTGATATTTTTCAGTTTGTCAGTCCAGTATTTTTCAGCCTTAAACTGTTTTTGGAGCTGGCTGATTCTAATCTGGAGGTTTTGGGTGTAGCTAGTCATAAAATTGGTTTCTTTTTCCCAAAGTTCGTCCTCTAGCCCTTCGAGCTGTTTCTCCAAAACCTCAATATTCATTTCTAAGCTTCTGTTGTGCCGTTCCGCTTCTTCACACTCCTTTTCCACCTGGTTTTGTATTGAAAGTTGTTTTTGGACCTTCTGAATCTGCCTTTCCAACCTGGTGTTTTCTTGTGTCAGGATTTCTTTCTCATCTTTTGCTGCCTGGTAGTTTTCTTTCAGTTTTTTGGGATTCTTTACTTTCAAAATTAACTCCTTATGTACTGTTTCAAAAGCTTTGTTGCTTTGGATTATTTTCTCAAGTTCTTTCTGTTTCTTCTGGTGTTTATCCTTCAGGGTAGCTTGAGCTTCCAATTGTTTTTGCAACTCAGTAAACTCCTCTCTTAAATGTTCATTTATCGCACCATAAATGAATATCTGGCTTTTGAGGTATATGTAATCTTCTTCGAGACATTCCATGTTTCCTATTTTCCTCTGCATTTGTCTTGTTTGCTCGGTCAAATCCTCCTTCTCCTCCAGCATTTTGGTCGCCTCCAAAAGCAGAGAGAGGACTTTGCCAAAAATGGTCTCTTTATCGTTCTCCTGCTGGAGGGAAGGCTGTGGAGTCTTTTCAAGATGAAACATTTTCTGATTGCTTTCAGCGAGTCTTGTTTCGCCAAAACTGAGTCTGCAAAAGTCCCAAACACTTTGTAAGATCTCTGTCAGAAACAACAGCAGTGTGAATCTGGAAAGAATTCCACCAGAGATCAAAGGACTCAGTGACATCATCAATGACATCATACTCCATAAAAACCTTTTTTGTAGTCAGTTAAGTGCATGAGTTCCAAACTAGTCTTTATGGCTAACTCTGGCATATTATGTGTTGTGCATTGTCCTTGTTGAAATATATAAACAACTTGGATAATTAATAATAATAATAATAATAATAATAATAATAATAATAATAATAATAATAATAATAATAATAATAACAACACATTTTAATAAGTTAGGATAATGTGTGTTATGAATTATATGCCTTATTTATCCTATTTTTGCTTCAGTCTTTATGTTTTCCTTTGTCTTGAAGACATAAAAATGTAAATTTAAGGATGAACAAATCCCACAATTTGTGAATGAGTGAATATGAAACATTTATTACATCATTCTAATAACTTCTCAGCTTCCATATCACATACCACATACCTGTATTTTAAAACAATTATTACTTTAGTAATTTCTTCTATTATGTTATGCAATCTTAGAAGTATAGAAGTACAAACAAACACTTTGTAATAATTCAGCTCCTTTTCTAAATAAGAAAAATAATGAAATAACACCACATTCCTTGAGTGTAAGCCGGATTATTTGTAGCAAATGATGCATCTGCAACTTTCTTTTTTTTCTTTTCTTTTTTTTTTGACATGAAAATGTGATTGCCTCATCATCAATACAGTGTGGATCTGAACTGGTGACAAGGTTTTTAGTTCTGGGTTGAACAGATTTACAGAAGAAGAAGCTTTTTTTATCTTAAATGCAAAATGTACAGATTTTGTAATTACTGCTCAGAGGGTGTTTGTTCGGTGAAGGGCGTGTTTTACAGCCTGTATGCTTTTAATTGATTGATGAATTAGTTGACAATTATTTCAATAATCAATTCATCATAATTAATTCGGTTAATAGTGACAAAATAGTCCTTTTCTTTTAAAAATAGAAAAGCAGTTTGCGGATGGCAAAACTAAAACTCTTTCGATGGCGAGTAACATGAAGAAGCAGTCTCCTGTTTAAAAAAGTTTTCCTTTCCAAATATGGTTTAGTTGCTACTCATCTTCCACACAGTTTCAGTAAACCTCTCCTCATCCTGCAGCAATGACAGAACAATGAAACCATCTGGTGGGAGGAGGCTGTGTGCACATTTTAAAGGTCCACACCATTGAAGTCTTCTCACATCATCTGCATCAGAGAGGGAGAAAGAATAGCATCGTTTCCTCTGCATCTCTGTGGGACTATTCAGCCTCTATAGCGTCCAGACTGGTGTGAAGCCTTTGTTCGGCTCAGCTGTTCTCATCTGAAAGCTCCATCACCTGCAGGCACTGCCATGGCAACTGGTCCTTTGATGAGTTTTTATTTGGCAGTTACCTGTTCAGGACGAACGATAGGAGCTAATTGATTCTCTGGCTTTTTGTTGTGCAAATACAGACAAGGACTGATAGGCTGATAGGCTGCAGCTCTGATTGAAGTGCAGCCAGCATTCTGACACATTCTCACAGCTCTGAGGAAACTGACTGAAAGAGAAACTGCAAACAAAACTATCGCTCTGATACCAATACTCACTGTGGTCTTGATAGTTTGGATATTTTGTTTCTCTCAGTGTTTATGATTCATTTTAACTCAGCCTCTCATAGCTTCTATCCATTAGACCCGCCTGGTTCCAGTGCCACTGATCACCTCCCCAGCAGTTATAAGCTGGTTAGATCCGCCTTATATTTGATAAATATGGCTACCAACACGAGGCGTCTGCTGTCTGTACCTGGAGTAATCTCTTGCTGAACTTCAGGTACTCTGGAAGCAAAATGTTCCCTTTCTAAATATGTAACATCTTCAAGTTATATTTGGAGCAAAAGAGTTAAAAAAAACAAAACAACACATCCCCACTTTGAAGTGACTTTAGGAAAATGACCAAACTTACTTGGGTCATTACTTCTTTGCGTCATCTTTGCTTTACTCAATGTTGTTTCTAATTTGGTTTTTGTAGAAATTTCTCTTTGTCATGACTTTGTGTCTCATTTCTGATTGAGGATGAAAGCTCAGTTTGTGGGGCTTATTGTGAAATCTCAGCCTTTTTTAGCTCCTCTGTTGTTTTACATCTGTTAGTCATCCTTCTGTCTCCATTTAGCTCCATTGGTTCTGTAATAATTATGACACATGATTGTTGGTCTTGTGCCTTTGATGATATTTCTGATCTCATGATTGTTGCGGTGCTGACAACAATGTCGATGTTTTGACCTGCATCACAAAGCCCTGATCAAAACTCTGTAGATAATTTGCATTGAAGATTTGAAAAGTCGTGTTGGAGTGAGGTGGAAACCTACAAACCCGACCCAGTTCCACCAGTTCTGTCTGGACAAATGGACCAGAACTCCAGCTGGCTGTTGTGAGAGGCTTGTGGAAGGAGACCTAAAAGAAAAAAAGAAATTATGTAGACTTCTGATTTTGAAGACATTAATAAATAATTTTCTGACATATTCTCTGTCATTGTTGTGATATTTATATAATAGAAATAATTCTGGTCATTCTAAATGCCCATAAGCTACATAAGACTGGTCTGATTTAAAGTCAGACAGTGAATTTAAATTCATGGTGGTATAGTTCAAGAAAACACTTGGTCAAAGGTTTTGTTTTACAACTTTTCTTACTAAACAGTTTAGATTAGTTGCATCAAGTGTTATTAACTTAAGAAACATCTTTAGTTGGACATAAAAGAACTCAAACTAACTATGGGTATAGTATTTTTATTCAGCGTGTGTAAACATCTGGTTTCCACTGCGTATATTGTCTGTTGGTGTCTGTATCTGAGTAGAAATGATTTCAGGGTCAAAGGTCTTTCTCTGCTCTTATTTTCAGGATTGGAAAATGAACAATTTGGGAATTTCCATATTAGATGGCAGCTTCTGGTGGATGTTACAGTAAAACCACATATTTAATGTAAATCTAATATATATTTCAAGGCTTTTCCAATCCAGTGGGGTTCTTTGCACCAGCCACCCTGAAACAGCTGCAAAAACAAAATCTCTAGATCAGGGGTGTCAAACTCCAGTCCTCAAGGGCCGTTGAGCTGTCCTGCAACTTTTAGATGTGCCTCTGCTGCACCACACCTGAATAGAATAATTAGGTCATTAAGCCTCTGGAGAACTGATCTACACAAGGAGGAGGTAATTAAGCCTTTTCATTCCAGTGTTTTGTACCTGTGGCACATCTAAAAACTGCAGGACAGTGGCCCTGGAGGACTGGAGTTTGACACCTGTGTTCTAGATTATAGCAACCATCAGTAAGGAAGTGATATCTGGAAATGTCTACCAGACAAACACAAACCACAGTGAAGCTGACTTAGATGACTCTACTTCCTTGGATTGTGCCCAATTTATGTAAAGGAAACTTGGAGCTTTCTTCTCTTTGTTTCCTGGGTGAGGAGGACGACGCGTCCCGGAACGGCTGAAGAACTTTCCAGAAGGACATTTAAGCGTCTGCTGACGCTGTGGAGCCTAATCACCAGAGCCATTAAAAATTAACCTTGTCTCACTATGACTTGCTGATTTCATCACTGGCCGGCACAAGCCACATGGTGGAACCCGTAATTATGCAATCAAATGTCCCATTGCTGCTGACACAGATCCCCTTTTGTATTGTACTTTCTGCAGATCATTAACCCAGCCGAACATAAAAAAAGTTCAACTAACTGCATGTCATTTTCATTCATCTCACCTTGACTGTAACAGCTCATGTTCCCCAGTTATTGATTGATTTTGAAACACAGGTGTTTTTTGTTTTCTTTTTTGTTTTGTTTTTTGCAGGAAACAATCAGTTTGCTTCCTGCAGGGAATCAGGAAAATCATGCATTCTATATCTTATCCCTGCAGGATACACCCTGAGGAAACACACTCACAGCTTAAGGCCGGTGAACCTAAACAGTCATGTTCTGTGGGAGAAAACCTTCAAAAATGAAAGTGATCAAACATTTCCCACCTTCCACAGGGCTCAGAGTGGAGTCAAACCCACCAGCTGGAGGGTTTTTCTCTCTTCTTTATGTTTTTTTGTTACTTTTTACAGCAGGCACCAAGACCACCTGGTGTTCTCACTCTTGCATTGGTCACACAATGATCTGCACAGTTGTCTCCATACACTGTGACTGTGACAGTCATCAGCCTGTAGAGGGCAGACTTGTCCAACCAATCTCTGCATCCCATGTCTGCACCTTAAAGAGGCAGTATTCTGTGTTTTATCATTTTAGAGCACAGCCAAGTAACTATGTTACCTTCAGTTAATATAAAAAATACTGTATATATCAAATATGACTTAAAAGAAATTAGACTTTGTAAATTAATGCTCTCGCCCGGAACGTAGCTGGAGATAGGCACCAGCACCTCCCGACCCCTCTAGGGGCAAGGAAATGGATGGATGGAAATTAATGCTTTGAAATAACTGGGCCTCTGTCTCTTTAAGAAGCTCCTGCTCTTTCTGAAACTCTGCCTTCAGGAAGTCATCACAACATTCTTTCTCTTGTGTGCTGTTTATAACCGTTCTTTGAAACGTTTCACTGAGAAGTAGCTGTGATGAGCTCAGCAGATGTTCGTTCCACCAGGTGTTTGCTAATTGCTACTTCCGCTAGTCTAGAGGAGCTGAGTGTGGGAGCGGTGGGCTGCTGCTGTGTGAGGCAGAACCTCAGCTGGAGACTGCAGCTCTGAGGAGGAGCT
The DNA here is from genome assembly GCA_903066825.1 of Alfaro cultratus. Taxonomy (NCBI): domain Eukaryota; kingdom Metazoa; phylum Chordata; class Actinopteri; order Cyprinodontiformes; family Poeciliidae; genus Alfaro; species Alfaro cultratus. The sequence goes on from CAEFZX010024221.1 coordinate 40,187, forward strand.
TTGTGAGAAAAAGCATCTAGGAACTCCCTGAGATCCAAGGATTTCTCAAAAATGCATGAAAAGAATCAAGGCAACGCTCCAGGTCTGTTTCACGTAAGTGAATAACATCATGTCATGATGTTAAGCTCAAAAATGTTGATTTTACATAACACTGGCCCTTTAAAATGAAATTCTGGAGTGACTCTATAATCTAATACACAACTATTTATGACCACTAAATGTTTTACACACCATAATGAAAAAATAATTTAAGCAACACTTGCTGAGGCGCAGCAGCCATCTTGGATTTTCACATGGCTAGCAGTAGTTTTGAAAATTGTGAACTTTGGAGAGTATGTACAAATCGTCATGGTTCATCACCATTTAATGGAGTCTTATAAAATATGCAATAGTATGTCACACTATGGGGAGCAGCACCAGGTCCCCCTCACTCCTCTCTCCCACGTTGCGTTGTTCTTCTTCACTGTAGGGGATCACTCTCTCTCTCTCTGTCTCTGGGCAGAGGATGGGCATGGTCTGGCCCTCTGACCTGCGGGCTCAGTGCAGGGCCTGCAGCAGGTCTGAGTGATTAAATCTCCAGATTTTGATGGAAAGCTTCTTCTTAAACAAGGTATTTTTTTAAAAAGGCCTTTATTTGAAAGTAGTTCGACAGGAAACAGGGCAATGAGAGAGGGGGAAGACATGCAGCAAATGTTGCCAGGCCGGGAATCGAACCTGCAACCACCGTCACGAGGACTAAGGCCTCAATACGTGGTTCATGCTTTGCCCCTGCGCCACCACAGCACCCTCTTGAACACGGTATTTAAAATTCATCCTTTACGTTTCAGACTTTTGGAGATTGATCTTTTCACAGATTATCTGTCTCATATTATTAACATGACTCGATGACAGTTTTAACAAATAAAAACATATATTTTTATAAAAGTTACCTCCTGCAGCTTTAAAGGCCTATTAATGCTTATATACATATATATATAATGCTTATCCTATTGTCATAATAGGATTTTTTTTTATTACTGAATTTTGGGGAAAAAAATATTTCATCATTTTGGATCCAATAAACTGCTATGAATTGTTCTAATACATGCTGGGGGTCATCGTGTTGACCTGAACTCGTCTGTCTGCTTCAGTCAGTGTTACAGCAGTAAGCCAGGGGTCGGGACCCCGGCTCTGTCTAAGCCTGTTAATTCACCAACTAGATACAGGCTGGCAGCTGTTTGTGCCAACCTCTGACCATGGAATGACTCTGCTTGACACTTCTCGTTAGACTGGCCGGCCTCTTGGAAAATGTGCTCCGGTTTGTTGACCTGGGAGCCATTAGCCACCATTCCATCCCGAGACTGTAAACACAGACAGGCTTCACACCAGCCTTCCATTAGGCCTCAGGTTTGATCAGTCGTGTGCTTCCAAACCTGTCCTGACTTCTCCTGGGGATCTTGATTTGTGACTCCCGGAACGATAGATGTGAGGAATGCAGGCGAGGCCAGAGGTCAAAAGTAGCTCTGTGGGCTCTCATGTACTGCTCTAATTAGCTAAAGGTGGACTCTAGTTTCGGGGCACAAGGAGCCGTGAGATGTTCCTTCCTTTGTTTTAGGGTCTTGAAGGTTCAGGAGGCGTGTCACACATCATATCAGTTAGATTACTGCACTTCATGTGCCTGTATAGAAAGAAGTTTTACCATTTAATAAACGAAACACACTTTTTGGAGAATATTAATACATTCTTATTTGTCAAAATCAAAATCAAGCTATCAATGATTACATTACTTGCATGTAACTGCTGGTAAGTAAATTTGAATATATTTATATTTTCATTAATAAAATGAAAATACATTAATGAAATTTAGCAATCCCAAATCCTTTAGGATTTCTAAAGGTTCATATAAACAGGAATGTCAACTCATCTTCATTGTGGGCCATATCTAGATCATGAATGTTCTCAAGGGCTGGTTGATAAAACCGTTCATGACTCCAGACAAAGTGAAGCAGCAGTTCAGGAGAAGTAAGAAAAACTGCCGCCTGCAGGTGGGAAGTAGAAAACTCAATGTTTTCGACATTTTTTGTTGAAAATGTGCAATAAATTCACACTTATGCATTAGAGGGAAAATGTGTAGATCTGTTGATTTTGTGTGAATTTCCACATTTGCGGAATAGCATAAAATTGATGTAAAGCAGAATATGATTAAAAACTGCCATGATTTGACTGCTAAAATAATATTTTATCTTGAAGGCTCTATTTGTGTGTCTCTCTAGAATCTAGAGGGCCACATAAAATGCAATGGTAGGCCGAAATTGGCCCCCGGGCCCTGAGTTTGACACGTGCTATAAAGCTTTTGACATTTTAAACCCAGAATGGGAATGTAATCCAGATATCCATAAACAAACTCTTCATGGTAGAAATTAATAATTTAGATATCTAAGACATTATTGTAAATAATGTTTAGATATTTAGTAGGTAAATTACATCACATTTTCCATACATATATATTTGGTTTTCAGCAACAGATATCCACGAATACATACTGCCTGTCTAGAATGAACAATATGGATACATAATCAGAATTATTACCAGGAGAAACTGTCATTTCAGATCCCATACAGTTAGATAACAGAACTCTGGAAAAAAATATTCTAGATTTGTCTAATAGAATTCTGGACATCCAAAAAAGACTTGGTTGATATGTTTTTTTTGGTATTAGAAGTGATTTTTTTTTACATTTTAATTTTGTGCTTGCTAACCTTACCTTACATGTCACTGACAGACATAAACATGTGTGATGATGATAGAAAGTGTGCAGGTCCTGTCCTGCATGGGAGGCAAAAACTGATAACAGTTTATGTTCATGTTGTGTTTCTTTCTGTGACAGTTTTTCCACTTAATTTAGAGACTGATGATCAATGTAGTAAACTATAGTCTATAGTATCTGAACCAGGTCTGACAATATGGATGACAACATGTAAGTGTCAGTTATCACAGGATAACAATGTTTGTGTGTTTCAAGATAAGACAATTCTTGCGTTGTCTTGAAAAAAAAATTACAAAAAAAATTTTACAGAAAAAAAACGACATTTTCATACTCCATACAGAAACAAAGAAAACTTGTATCTTGTTCTCATTATTAAAATAAAATATATTATCTGTTGATAAAGGATTTTATTTTTATTATTATCTGGAGCATCATAAGGAAAGTGGTTTAGAATGGGAATGACTTTCTGAGCTTCTGTAAGTGGGTTCAGGATGTTCAGTATGTTAATGACACGCCTTCTACCATCCTAATTCTGAATTCCTTCATTTCTCTAAACATGTTTAGACATGTATAACTCTAGATCTTCTTCACTTACTATTTATTCTAGCTTCACTGAGATCCATTTTACATTTTTAAAGTTTTACTAGCTCGTTCTTTTACTTCTGGCTCTGACTGCAACACATAAAGTCCCTTGCCTGTACTTTGCAACAAAACATTATTCTGATGACGAAAAGCTTTTTTTGACACTTGGTTCTGTGAATAGAGAAGAATTACTTGCGTATTCCACATTAGATGCTGAAGCTCTGGCACAATGTCAAGATTTAACAAAATGTGGTTTTTTTTATGCTGCTTTCAACTTTAAGCTCCTGTTAGAAGACAAAATGGAACATTTTATTGGATACATTTTAGAACAAAAACACATTCAGCAAAGCAGTAAAACAGAAGTGCTTACTGTAACCAAAACTCGAGTTACCATAACTTCTCCTCCACCCATAGCTTTGTTTAAGTGCAGTGCATATTTTTTTTTCTTTTTTTGTGACCCTTGGCTTTTGCTCTGACCTCTGGCAGAGAATCTAGTCAATCACTAAACTGGGAGGAATGACCCGACCAGCCATTAAATTTGTCACACTGGGGTATAACACGTGTGAGTGTTTGAAGGACTGAAGCTCAGTAAAGAACAATAGAAATACCAGGGATAAGGATTTGTTGTGACTTCAAAATTAAAGCATGGAACATTCTTATTGAAGTTTTACTTTTTAGCTTTTCCAACTTTTTCAAAGCTTTCCGTAAATACAATTTATTTTTGTTTCCTAGAAATTGCTTGGTAACTTGTGTTTCAGATAAAATTAAACATTTCAAAGTAAATCATAATAAAAATTATTTATAAGGAATTAGTTTTTTTTTTATACAGGACTATTATTATTATGTGTTTATGATATTGTTGTTTTTTGCCCAGAATGATGTAATAAATAATTATATATAAAAGTCTCATTATGGGAATGCATAATGTTCTTTTATTTGCTTAGGTATAACATCTCACCCAATTTAACACAGTTACTGATATAACTTGGAAAACTAGTGGGATTTGACTGTAACCAGGCAAGTTGCTACTGGATACACCAGCTAGTTAGTAGAATATATTTCACACTTTTTTATTCATTTCACCACTGAACAATAGTTTGTTTCTGTTATGAATCTATTTTATAAGACATGGCATATATGCATGGCGGACATGTAAATTACATGACGTATAAATGTCACATACATTGCCTGTTCGACCGCGCATACTTTAGAACTTTGGGTAAAAATTCAAAGAACTAACACATTTTTAAATGTAATTTATATGATAAAAAATCAGGTTGTAGTATTTTTTTCAATTTTTTAAAAGAAATAATTGCACTGAATTTCCAGAGTGAAAAGTATCAGTAATATAGTTCTAGATAATTTTTTATAGTTATTTTGCAAACTGTGATTTTTTTTTAATTTTTTTTTTTTTACATTTTTCAAAAAATACCAACATCCCAAAAAAAACTGAACCCTTTTGATATCCCTTTGCGATGGTTTTAAGGGGTTATCCTTGAAATAAATAAATAAATAAATATTTATTTATATGTTCAAAATCCTCATTTGAACATATATTTTACTTTATTTTAACCTCTAAACATGGAAATGTTTTTTTATTTCAACAAAATTCAAACAAGTATTTCTAAAAATATACTGTATATATTGTTATTTTTAGTTTTAATTTTTTCCAAAAAATCCTCTTTGATTTGGGTAGTTTGTGGACCTTATCCGGTCCCTTTCTTGGGAAGCTTTTACTTTGAAAAAGGTGACCGGAAGTTCACCCACTGAGACAACAACTTGACGACTCACTTTAACAGTAACCGCAAACCTCTGGGTTTTGGGCAGAAAGGGGTTAACTGAACGGTAGGAAAGGCCCGCAGGGTCACATAAAAGCCCTTTAACAGAACCGGGCAGCGGGTGACCTCCGCTCGGACGACGCTGGCAGTAATGAAGGCCGCCCGGCTGGTTTTCCAGCAGCGCATAGAAACGCCATAGTAACCGTTAAAAAACACCGGAGAGAAGCGGGTTCTCGTTTCGCTGCCGCTGCCCCCCCCCCCCCCACCACTTTTTTTTTCTCTCCTTTTCTTTTCGTGGCTTTGTCCTCCGGTAAGGACATGCAAACATGCGCGAGAAAATAACCAGGGCCGTGAGGTGTGAGCGGACCGGCTCGGTGCTGTTATCGGTTATAAAGTAGGAGGACGGACGCCGGTTGTCGTATGAACCCGGGCAGAAGTCGGCCCAGCTGCTCGGTCGTTTCCACAGACTCAGAATGAGGAAACCCAAAGGGATTCGGATGGTTTCTGCCCTGTGTCTGGGATGTTTCATTGTGGTCATCTTCTACTTTAACAGCAGTCTGAGGCCAGGTGAGCTTTAACACAAACACATAAATAATCCTGCGGCGGGAACAGAAATACTTGTCTGTGTTCCAGACATTCATCTTTATCTGGGGTAAAAAGCTCAGTCTGAGCCTGATTCACCAGAACGTGTTGGGTCCCAACCAGAGACAAAAGAAGAACAGCTTCCACTGAAATCCACTCAGGTGTGACGAATCCCATCAGGTTAACTGGAATTATTAACCACTAAATATGAAGCAATCATTCCTTCAGCCATCATTATACATAAATATTCTAATTCATTTACATTTAGGTCATGTTTCTATATTTATAGTTTAAAAAAAAAAATCTTATTTTGTGCTTCAGTGCACCCTGTTGTGCACATGTGTATTCTGCACATTGGAACACCAAGTCATTTTTTAATAATGAAGTTCATTCAATCTTTCTCAATATTTTGTGTTTCTGTTTCCATATTTCATGCAGTATCTAAAAATGGGATTTTATTACAAGAAGTATAATCTAAATCACACACATATGTGAAGTAGAAGGAATGATGAGATTCACAGTTTTCCTTTTATTATTATTATTATTATTATCATTTCTTTGTATAAATACAAATTTATGGATTCCATTGGCATATGAATCCAGCCCCCAAATTACTCTGATACTCATTAATAAAATCCAATGGGACCACTAATCAATCGGAACAGTACATCCCCTGGAGTGACACACGGTAGTGGCAGCAGCATGTTGCTGGGATGCTTCAGCATAGCAAAGTGGGGCGGAGTTGGACCGTTCATACTTTATACACACACACACACATATATATATATATATATATATGATTTATTTATTGGTTTTACATTTATGTCTTGACTGAAAAAGTAAGCCTGAACATGACTCTCTGGAGGGATACTGGTGTGACCAGCAGTTTTTCCAGGGGGGCCATGGCCCCTCTGGTCTCCCCTTGGGGGCGCCACTGGACAAATAGTGAAATAGTCCAATGGAGTGTATGGTAAATGTAGCATATTTGCAAAAATAACAATATGCTATGTTGTTATTCAATATAAATGGATTTTGACCAATCAAATAAATGGCTAGTTTCTTTCCAGTAGTTAGGTACGACTCAAAAAGGAGCAGGTAGGCTAGAAGTTGTAGTTGCGAGCGTTTTATATTTGCAGTGTGAATAACATATATACATATTTACAA
>CAEFZX010024225.1:0-10742 GCA_903066825.1 Alfaro cultratus
TTAGAAGGCCTAACAAGAACACCGACATGCTGAAAAGGTTGTTGGTACTACCAGGGAGAGAACTAAAACATGCAGGATGCCGGCCCTCGAGGACCGACTTTGGGCACCCCTGATTTAGAGCCTGATGAGGATGTGATTGTAGAGCAAATTGAGACGAGTCCACACTTTTGTTTTTTCCTGGCTGAACTCTGGGTTCCTCCTTTCACCTCTGTTACTCTGGATTTCCTGCTACATCTTAAATTCTCCTAACATTGCATTTTACCTGTGATCGCTCAAATTGTTTCTCCTTCGTTTCTTTTGCAGGAATAAGATCCTGATCTTTGGGTTGTTTGAGGAAACGGCTCTGGCTGCGTTCCTGTCCTACTGCCCCGGGTTGGACGTGGGCCTCCGGATGTACCCACTCAAGTAAGAAACCTACACTACATGATCAAACCAGCGATGGACAATAAATTCAGATAAAGGTCATTTGTTTCTTTAAATCCAGTTACTATAGTCTTAGTTCTCTTCTCCTACTTTATTTCAGCAGCTCAGGAAGGCCTAGTGATTTTTAGTTTTTGTTCTCCCCTTCGAGGCCTGGTCCGTCCCGATCCGCTCTCACCCTGACTCTTGTTTCTCCTCAGGCTCACCTGGTGGTTCTGTGCATTTCCGTACAGTTTCCTCATCTTTGTTTATGACGAAATCCGAAAACTCATCATTCGCCGAGACCCTGGAGGTGAGTCCAGACCCTCGCCCACTTTGATAGCAGAGGCTCATTTCAGTCATGAAACCTGAGTCAGTAACTGGTGGCTCCCTCTTCTTCTCCTGTTCCTTTCTTCCTCTTCTGTCTCTACAGGCTGGGTGGAAAAAGAGACTTACTATTAAATCATCAAAGCATCCTTTGCTTCTATCCCATCCTTCCCTAAACTCGCCCCTGCCTCTGTCCCTGCCTTCCCTTCTCCATCCACTCATCTGTTGCTCCTTTCATTTTCTCTAAAATACTAAAGAAAATGATGTTTACTCATCCTTCCATCTTTTCTTCACTCCAACATGTTCATTTCTAATCTAAAAACACAACTGCCAAGACAACGAGAGGACCAACAGCAGAAGGGTTGAGGATAGGGGAGGCGTGGCCCTGTTACAGCCCCTCCCCATCCTCTCCGTCCCTCTGTCCTTTTTTCTATCCAAAGTCTGTACAGCACTAATCTGCCAGAGCCACAGTTTGTGCCGACATTGTTCCTCCACTGCCGACTTCAGCCGCTCATCGTTAGCGCGCTCGATATTCCGCCGCTGCTCGGTGCTCCGCAAACATCTCGATCCACGAGTTAAAGAAAACCCGACTGTTCCTCCGCAAACCCAAGGCAGCTCCGGCGCCCGTCTCCGGAGCGGAGCGGACGTCCCGTTTCTGTCCACCTCCTGGAGTCGAACGGTTCAGATCCAGCTGCGTAATCACTGCCATCCCTCCTCTCTTCCTCCTCCTCTTTACTCACTGCCGTCCTCCTCTTCCTCCTCTTCTCACCAGTGAGCCAAGCGCTCACCGACGCCCCCGGCAGGGTGGAAGAAGGGCTCCACTCCCTCCCCCCTCCTCCCATCCCTGTATTCTTCTCTGTTAATCGTTTTCTAATAGATGACTGTGTTTTTTTTTTTAAACTCAATTGTTTGTAAAAGTTTTGCGTTTCTTTTTAAGTTCAGAGTGGGTCTGAGAGATGCTTGTTTTCATTCGGACATGACAAAGCACACCGTCCCTCCTTATCCTTCTTCTTCTTATCCCCCACCCCCCTCCTGTCGATCTGTCCCAGTTTCTGTCTGTTGTGAACACTGTGGAAACCCTCTGTCCTTCTTAAACTCCCGACCAGATCTCACTCCTGTTCCCTTCCCCTTTAAAAATAAAGAAAACAATCTTTCTGTGTCCTAGAAAAAAGAGATTTCTCTCCAGTTTCATTCTTTAAATCTATGGAAAATGCGGAATAAGGGCCTGTACCTTAGCTCCTGAAACAGCAGCAGATGAAAAAAAGAGAAGTAAATAAAATAAAAACAGAAGGATCTCTCTTGTTCAGCTTGATCTCCAGTTTGTTTTTGTGTGGAGTTATGTCAAAAAATGGGAATAAATTCTGTGACCAACTCTTACATGTGGCAGCAGTGTCAAGTTGTCTCTTCTTCTCTATCTGAGTTTCATTAACCCTAACCCTCACAAGACCTTAAATGGGACAATAAACAAATCAGGACTGAAAATGCATTTCTTATGATTCCAAAAGAATGGAAAAATATCAAATGAAATAATAGATGTAAACCTTCATTTCTTCACCTAATGCAGCATTGAGGAGCAATCCTGGAAAACATTTATATAAAATAAACTTCAGATGCTACATTAACCTCAAAGGGAGTTCTTGTTCTTACAATTTCTTTAATTGTCTTCTGAATTTTATCTTGAAAATATTCATCTCACTCATTTAGCTATGGTGAAACTTGGTCAAAACATCTTTTTATCTTTCATCGGGGTTTTTAATCTCCTTTGTGTAGAAAAAATGCTTGTGAGATAAAAAAACCTGTTAAAAATAACAGCATTAAGCATCATCAGCCAGATTGATCACTGCTTTTAAAGAATAATACGAGTACTTTGATTAAAAAGTTAATTGGAAAATATGAAGAGACCAAAATTGCCTGCTGAGTTGATCTCAAACACTTTCAAAAGGAAATGAAAGGCAGGAAGAGTTGGGAGAAAAATGACTGTTTGGATAGATGAAAGAAAATCCAAAAGGCCAATAACTAATGAGCTGACCACATATTAGCACTGGATTCCCACTGTGATGCACGGTGGTGCAGGCGTCATGATAAGGACATGTGAATTCCATAGCAGATGATTAGGGGTCAGTTTGAATCCATCAACATACTTGGAGAGGTTATTTTAAAAAGCGAATTTGTGTTTTTATGGAATAAAGAACCCAAACAGGAAGTCAGCAGCCAGTCGAGGTCTGGACCACAATTCAATAGGAAACTTGTAGGGAGACGTTCAGCATGTCGAGGAACAGGAACTGACTTTAGACATTTTCACAAAATGCGGCACACACAATATTTTCAATAGTTAAATATTAACATGTATTAATAAATTATCAATAAATACAAACAAAGGATGATCCAATCAGGGATTTTCCCTCAGGATGTGGCTAACATGGTCGCATGTCAGACCAATAGCCGCTTCCAGGAGATTATTAAAAGACAGACACATTTTTTTCTCACTGTCTGAATTTGAAGAAGAATAAACTTTTCATTTTTTGGGTCAGTTAAGATCACCAAAATTATTTCTATTTGCTAAATACCAGAAAAATTAGCAAGGACATTTTTTCATATATATATTTTTTGTAACTTTCTCAGACCAGTGAGGTGGATAGTGATCCACATCTTCATCAGTGTCCACATAGATAAAACCTGTGTTTTGATGTCTATAATTAGTCATAATTAAAAAAAAGAAAAGCAAAATCTCCACATTTGATGTCCTCTAAACCATCATATCACGGTGATCAACTAAACAACCAGCAAACAAGAAGGCAGCCATGTTGAACTGAAGTCTGGCATTCAGCAGGAATTAATCAACATTTTTAGAAACACGTGGGTCACCTGCAGCTGCGGTCTTTGCCCTTGTTATTCTGAGCAAATCTTTTTTCTTTTTTTTAAGGATCTCTTTCCTTGTACAAGTAAACACACTCAGACTGGGAGCACTGGTGTTTCATGAATACCATTACAAGGCTCACAGAGCAAATGAGTGCTGCTGCCCAGTTGACTCCCAGCGTTGTAACCCAGGGAAATGGGTCACCTCCTTATACTTTCTCCTAAAAACTGCAGAAATGTGCCATATTTTCTATTAGAGCTCAGCTGCACATGCTTGGTAAGTAAATCATGAGGCATCTTCTACTAAGACTAAAACAAATTTGAGAACCCAGTTCTAAAAAGGGTGATAAAACGCCCTTCCTCCCCCAGTGTCAGCGCTCTCTTCTGAAGGATAAGGCCGTGCAGATAATGGAAGGATGGATGTCTTATTAAGCACATTTACCATCCGCAGGAGGACAGAAGGTCACCTGTGTGATGTGAACTTTCCTTCTGATAACGATCTTTGACTTAAGCTTTTGCTGAAAATGTCTTCCCGACATCCTGCTCTGTTGGAAATGACAGATAAATGTAGATCCCATCTCTCCCTACAACCCGAACCCCCACCCATCCACCCACCGCCCAAACGCCGATCTTTAAAACCTCCTTCAGTTTCAGAAACAAAAAAAATAAAAAACTGAACACATTGGTGCTTCAAAAAACCCCAAAAGGACACAGAAATGGAGGTGAAACATCAGATATAAAGATTTTCCTCTTCAGAATCAATTTTAAGGTTGTTTTTCAACAAACTTGCACAGATCTCTCTGGACGGTCGATTAAAATAGGAAATATTTCTATCTTTTGCATCTACTTGGGTTATTTTTTAAACTAGTTTTTATCTAGTTATCATTCTTTAGCAAAAATTAATGGAAATTCAAGTCATTTACATTGCTGATGCATTTTCCCCTTCAGAAAATGCATCACCGCAATTTGATATGAACATTGCCTATTTATGTTTTCCATCTTTTTCCATAAAACACTCTTAAATCAGTTCAACACTTATTTTCTCAGCTATAGCAATTTAAATATCATCTTACGAGCCACAAAATAAGTAGGATGATTAGGGTCTAGGATATGTCAAAGGAAATGAATATTACTGATTTTAGTGCATTGCTATTGATATGTGATGATATTTGACATTTTTGCCATATTCCACCAGATTGAACAAGTAAAATTTTTGGTTTTTGTGTTTTTCCATGTAATAACTAATGAAAACTAAGATATTTTAGTTGGCATTTAAAGTGTTTAAAAGGATTGAATTGTATTTTTGAGAATGGAAGTTTTTTTTTTGTAGTTTATGAAAAAGAAAACAGAGAAAATGCTGATGTGTGATGATTTTTAGTGACACATTTTTGCCATAAATGTGTTTAGATGGATTTGAATCATGGAGAAAAGGAGAGATTTTCAGTCTGGCCTGAAACATTTTAGTTTTATTTTATCTACTTTTCCAGTGTTTTTTTTTTTTTTTTTCAGTGTGTGTTTAGTTTAATCATCCTAGGTTATTTAAATTGTTTTATTTACTTTTTATTCCACTTTTTTTTTTTATCACTGGTTCTTAAATTAATATATTATCTAATAATACATTAGCAGGACTTTTACCTTTTAACATTTAGTATTAATATTTCTGAATAAAATCTTTAGCTTGTTTTGAAATAAGAGCTCATTCTATAATATCCAGGATTGTTTTTTCTTTTCTGATCTATGAGTCATTTTGTCGTGTTGCGTTCACAACTGTTAGCTGAATTTAAAAAAAGAAGACAGTTTGACAGATGGAAAACATTTTATCTCCATAAATCTTCACACATTTATTTCTCTATTGAGAGTTTGTGTGGAATTGAAACCTGTTTTTCTTCTCTTTTTGTCCAGTTTTGTGTATATTACCCAGTCCTGAGCCATAGTTTACGCCCAGACCTGATGAACCGCGTTCAGAGCTCACAGCGAGGGGAAGTGAGGCGGTTTCTGCACGTCTGCAGCGCTGCATGCGTCGTTAGTCTGCGGCTGTTGCTGCGCGCACGTGCCGGCGCCGCCGAGCTTCTCCTCATCCTCAGCCTCACGCAGACACAGATCCACCGGCAAACATCTGTTAGAATATAAAAAGGAGAGGAGATGCCTCGTAGCGCTGCAGCTCCACTCCACTCATTATGACACACACACACACATCCTTTTCTTATCCTCTCCACATACACACCCCATCTCTCAATCTCCTACCCGATTATACCCGCACACTAAAACCTCTTTCTCCACACCTCCCCAACACTCTGCCTTCCCTAAAACCTTTTTTGCTTCCTCTGACACACACACACACAAACACACACCTCCCCCCACCCCCATTCCAGTAATCTGGCTGGCCCGTGGCCTCCTCTCTCTCGCTCCACTGTTCTGTGTGATAGAATATCGATCGGTTTGCCTCGGCTCGGCGTGGAGCAGGAGGAGGGGGCAGCTGCAGGGCTATAGGGTGTGTGTGTGTGTGTGTGTGTGTTGGATGGGGGGGCAGTGGTCAGACATGCTCCAAGGTTGTTACCACAGCAACAGCAGGATGGGTCAGAGGGTTGCCATGGTGTCCAGGTCGCAGGGTCAGGGGGAGGGTCCTGGAGGGCTTCTGTCTCTGTGCGAGTGTGTGTTTGTGTTAATAGGAACTGCGTTTGTGTGTGTGTGTGTCCAGTGCTGCTATATTGAGTGTGTTAATAATGAATAGTGTTGCATGCGGTCGCTACATCTGAGCGTCTCTTCCTACACGCCGTCGGTTCACTTTATTTATGGACCAGATTCATATTTTCACATGTTTTAGACCAGAAACGTGGAAAATTATCTCTGGCTGCGTTTCCATTAATCATATAACTGGATGGATTCACAGCAATTTTGAAAAACAAAAGTTACATTTTATAGTAAAAAGTTTTTGGGCTAGGATGTGGCGGGTTTCTGCCGTATTGAAATTAGTGTGTTTTGTAAAACTGCAGTGGAAACACACCAGTCATGTGATCAACAACCAGATGTTACTACTGGCAGAAACGATGAAGAAGACAGGAAGTGGTTGAAAGTCAATTGTGTGGCGTGTGAACAAATTTATTCACGTTATTTTAATTGCGTTTCTTATTTAATGGAAACACCGAAATTGCTAAATTGTGGGATTTGTAATGGAAACGCAGCTGCTGAGTCATCAGCAGAAAGTCTTTATTAAATCCCAGACTTACACCAATCAGATTTCTCCTGGCTGATGCAGATTTCTGGAGTTTCCTTTAGATTTGACCTGCTGATTCCATATTTGACAGCTTTAGATTTTAAAAGGACATATCCACTAATTTAGGAATTAATTATATAAAGTATACAGACTAAACAAGCCAGTTTTGATGAAAAAGATATGCTAAGAATAGTAATTAATCTAAAACTGTACAAAATAACATATTTTGCATTTAAGAAAAAAAAGTATTTTTCTGTAAATATATTCAACACTGAACTCCTCAAGTAGCAGTTTTAGCTTCACCTGATTCCAATTATGTTAAAAAATATCGATTAAACAGCTTTTTCTTGTCCGATCAATGGGTTAATCGGCAAAATAATCAGCAGTTCTGCACTGTATTGATGTTCAGAGCTGAGCTTTGCACATGTTGATGTCAGAAGGATTTTTTAGCTACAGATCCATATTCTGCTACAGCTGATCAAACATTCACTAAAGGAAAGTTATGTTGTTGTATTTTAGGCAATAAAATGTTTAAATGTCTCATTTAAAAAGCAGTTGGATTATGTTTATTTACATCTTTTAATGTATTTCCAATATTGTCTAAAAAAGGATTAAGTGGTAGAAAGAAATATCCAGTGCCAACTTTTTATTCAATTAATTAATCGTCAGAATAATCAATTTCTAAAATAATCATTAGTTTTACAGTGAACTAAGTTTAGAATGATGTAAAATATGTCAATATAAATAAACGGCTTCATTTCATGTTATTTTATACCTCCAATATGTTTAAATACAAAAGTGATGGCCTGTTTATCCCACTGCTGTGAAAAAGCTCATTTTGTATAAAATGCAACATAAAAAACAGATTTTTGCTCTGAATGCAACAATCACTGATTTTCTTTTTATTTTATGCCTCATTTTATCAATTTGTTGCATGTTGAATTCATGGTACAACATAACTCAGATTTTTTTAAAAATTACAAAAAATTATGCTTCAGTAATTGAGTCGATCAATTCCAATCTGATTGACTAATTGATTGGTGCATCTCTATTGACTTCCCATCTGAATAAAAAAATTGAAGACTGCAGTTTTTATTCCCTAAACAATAAAACTCTCAAGTGCTTCAAACTTTGGAGGTAAATTAGATATAAAAACAATCAAACATTCACATTCAGAATGTTTCAATCATTCCTTTTGGAAAAACAGTTTCTGCAAAGTTTATTACGTCACAGCAATCATAAAACAGGAGCAATGATATAATCACACAGCAGTTTACGGTGAACATGTTGACCAAAACAAATGCTTCCATTAAAAAGCATCAACATCATGAACACTTGATATCTGCAAATCAATAAACAAATATGTAAATGTTGACAAGACGTCTGCAGATTATCCTCTTAACTCCACCAGTCACATAAATGCAGATAAAATATCTCAACGCATCAAATTAACATATTTAGTGTTTTCCTCACCAGCTTAGCAGGAAATGGAACATTCATCAACATATTTAATGTATATTGATGGTTTTGATGATGCCATTGACAAAATGTAATGATTATTGCTAAAATGTTCTATACAAACAAACTTGATCAGTTTCTGAGATATTTGTCTTCTGTCACTAAAACTCAAGTCATATTTGGGCATCAAGGGCAGGAAGTCCATCAAACTGGCCAAAAACTGAAGATTATTTGCATGCAGAGCGAAAATGAATGACAATGTAAATACATTGATGGGCCATTGAGCAAGGCACTTAACCCCAAGCTGCCATCCATCTGCTTATTGGTGCAACTGAGTGAATGTGGGGTTAGTGTAAAGTGCTGTGAGTGTACAATGTAACTAAAAAGTGTTGAATGAATTCATCCATTTACAGTTTATTGTCTGTAAAAGTAATCAATAATCAATAGTCAGACATATTTCCCTTTTTATACTCCAAGCTGACACTTTATAAAAGGAACCATATTTGGAGCAAATATTAAACCTAAAAAGCCAACCAAAGATTTAATGTCGAGCTCATCGTTTAATCAAAGGTTCTGGATGTCAGAGGTCGTTTTCACTTAGACCCTCCTTTCCTGTGACGAAGGTCTGCTCTTCATCCTCACCAGCACACTGATCACAAAGATGGCAGCTGTACAAGAGAAGAAACTTCAGATGAGATTGTACAGTAACATGACAGCAAAACATATTTAGTTTGATGATTTTTTAATATATATGTCCATCTAAGCCTTAAATAAACAGAGCTGCAATACATTTTTATTCATTTTTACCCAAAACATTATGATTGTGTGTCCAGTTGTGGGTTTGACTGTGTTAAAAGAAACCTTAATTCACCAAGATGTGGCTCAGAATACTAATTCACATCCAGCTTGACTTATCTGCTCAAAAGCACCTTACTTCTACGATTTCCTCCTTCTCTTTTTTAGATTTTAAGCCAGTGGACCAAATAGGATCTTAAAGTCACGAGGCGTCCGTGCAAAGCCAATCTCTGTCCGCTCCCCCTCCTCCAGCATGGCGCGTTACCTCTGCAGGGTTATCAAACAGTCCCTGTGCAGCTTGGACGGCTGCGTGTATGAGACATTTCTGCTCCATTTAAGGAAACTTTGTGGCAGAAATAACAGATCCAGGTTTAGGTTTCACTCACCGAACACTCCCAGGAACACGATATCTGACAGCATGAGGTCAAAAACCTGATCCATCCGGATTTGGTCACCTATGAATGGAACAGGATCAAATTCATGCATGGAGAGCAAAGAAAAAGTGTTGGATGCATTCATAGTTTTTCAGTCTTAGGGAAAATTATCCTCCTGCTCTGAATACTCACGTGAAAAAATGGATATGAAGAGTCCATAAATTGGCCTATAAAAGAGGAAAAAAGAGGATTTATCAGTGACATTAGATCACGTGTCAAACGCGAGGCCCCGGTGCCAAATCCAGGTCACCACAGGTAATTAGTGGCCCTCCAGGCTCTAGAGACAGAAAAAAAATAAGAGCAAGTTTTCACCAAAAAAACAGAAATGTTTAGATTAATTTCAGAAATTTTCTTGGAAAAAAAACTTTGAAATTTCTGAGCTTGAAAACTTTGCTCGAAACAGCTAAAAGAAAAATCTAGAATGTTTTTTTTGTTATTATTATTTCTGAGTGTGGAAATGCTACAATTTGCTAGAAAAAAATTCAGAAATGTTAAAATTAATCTCAGAAATTGATTAGGAAATTTTGGTTCCAAAAGTAACAAGAAAAATTGCATTTGTAAGATTTCTGAGTTTAAACTCAGAAATCTTGAGTTTTTTTGTGCAAATTTTCAAAAATTTCGTAGAATTAAATGAAAATAAATTTTAAAAAAAACTTGGAAATTTCTGAGTTTCAAAAGTCAAATATATTTGACTCTGAAACTCAGAAATTTCAGAGATTCTTCTCAAAATTGACAGAGAAATGTACTCTGTATATCCTGTGTTAGTATACAGCCAAGTTATATCAATGCGAAAAAATCTTTCATATTATACAAATTCAAGAAGTTCTCATCGAATGTAGAAGCAACTACTTATTAATGTTTTAACAGTTTAATGGGTAGTTTTATAAATACATTTTTCACAACGGTCCCTGTGAAGACATTCATGGTTTTGATTTGGCCCAAAATGTAAATGACTAAACGCTCCTGCTTTAGATGATTCATAATTTCCATAGTGGAAATCTGAACAACTTAAGTGTCTAATTTACCATTTTTGGCACACAGATGACACCAAATGTAAATTCTAACTTCTGCTTATGGTTAATATGTTGTTCTACCAGTTTCTGACATCTGAACTTTAAAAATGAAAGCAGAAATTTTCCTTTCCTTTTTTTTTTTTTTTTTTTTTTTTAAAAAAATTAAATAAATGTTGCCTTACGCAGCGTGAGCCAGGCGGAGGCAGCAGTGGACGAAGGCCTTCAGGATCAGGATTAATGAGGCAA
>CAEFZX010024227.1:0-62926 GCA_903066825.1 Alfaro cultratus
ATATATTAATACATAATGTATATATTAATTAAATGTATATATATATATATATATATATATATGTATATATATATATATATATATATTTCATATAATGAGTATATTTTTCATTAAGCCCACATTTCTGTATTAAAGGTTGTTTTTTTTTTATCGGTCTGACAAAGTTATGTTCTTAAATGTCTTGTGTCCATTAGCTGTAAGATGATGAGATATGGGGTACTTTGTTGATATTTGTTTATTGGATTAAAAGACTAATCTACAAATGAAAATTAAAGCACTTACTTTTCCAGAGAGAAATAAACACATTAGACATAAATATTTGAAAATTTCTTAGTAAAAAAATTAACATTTTTTAAGGTGTCCTTGTCCTCCCTTTGAAAGTATGTACATCATACTTTCAAATATATATATATATTTTTATCTAATATTTGTTTTTGAGGGGTTTGTATGCATTATGATAGATTATTTGCCAAATTGGCAGAGGTTATTTTTTAAATACTTTTTATCACCATGTTTATCAACATCCCAATAATAAAAACAAACTGAGAATGCCCTGTTGTCCCGCCCACCTTGCCTCGTTCTATTGGTCCGTTTCATAATCAATCAATTGTGAGTCATGTAGGTGTTGTTCAGCCCCCTTTGACAGGTAAAAGATGTCGCCAACCAGCACACAACGGCGACGCTCACCGATCTGTATATTTTGCTCCGTTTTGTGATTAGGTTTTGCGCTCGTACGTGATGTTGCTCAGTTCTAAAGGCAGTTTCGCCCTAAACGGCTACAGCAGAAGGACTGAGTCGAAGCCAGTGTTGAATGTAGCCTAGCAGCAGCCCGTGAAGGGAAGCCATTGTTTGAGTTGTTGGCTAACATGGCAACGGAAGCTAACGCCTGTAGCATCGACGGCTAGATGGGACTTACTGGTAAGTGGGGTTGAATGATGATGTTTATTTAAATTCAGGGTTAAAAGTAACCAAGTGAAAGACTGGACGTTTAAAAAATGCCCGTGTGAAATGTTTCTATTAACGCTGAGTTCTGAAATAACAATGACACGGTTTGAACTCCATTCATCTCCATTTTTTTTTTTTTTTTTTTTTTTTGTACTGCTAGCAACATTTTATGTCCTCCTCCTACTCAGCCTGTGGCTTCTGCTTTTGTGCTGCGACCAAGCCCTGTATTGTCGTTGTATCGTCGGTAAATGCCGCTTTAGCAAATAACGGATGTAGTTGTTTGTAAGTTGACCAACGTTGTTCTTTAGACAGTGGGCCTGTTTCAGCTCAACAGCGACCGTGACATATCTGAGGCCTAGTCCCACCACAGAGACTATCTAGCAGAAAGTTATTCTACGGTGTTTGGTTTCATTTGTTTCTCTATAAGAAGAATGTGCTCTAATCACTTAAAATATATATCTTTTTTTTCTTACAAAAAGTTTTTAAATCACGTTACCTTAAAAGTTAAAAGGGCTCCAAAATTAAGGTATTTTGTGTATTTTACAGGACATGACATTTCTTTTGTGTAATCCTTTCTGCTGCTGTTTTAAAGTTCTAAAGCTATATTTATGTACTTTTTAAAAGTGTAACTGTTAACGTTTTGTACTTAATGTTTTATAGTACTTCAAAACCTCTCAGGCATGGTTAAACATTGTATTTCGGTATTATTGCTTAATATTACAATCAGTTGAAATTAACCCATTTTTTCTTAACCACTCATTTAGGTATGCATTTCTTTCCACCACTGCAATATTCTCACTAAGAGTTTTAGCACTTTTAGTGAGAGTGCTAAAACTCACTCCCATGTCTAGATCTTGTCACCAAAATCTAGACCTGATGTGGGCCATAAGGACAATCAAGCGCCACAACTGACCAATTATGTTATTGACATACAGAATTTAAATGCATGGTACATGATGTATAACGGCCTACTAAATATGGCTTCCAAGCAAGACCTTGATACTGATATTATGACAGTTATGATTCAATGTACTATGCCGTTTTAGTGAGTAAATACTGAATGAAATTGACGTTAGACTTGTATAGCGCTTTTCAACTCTCATAGGATGCTTTACAATGGAATGAGTCATTCTTATTCACACACACATTCATACACTGACGATGGATGCTACTGGATTGTAGCCACAGCTGCCCTGGTGCAGTCTGACAGAAGCAAGGCTGCCATATCATTCCATTTATATGGCATTGAACCAATGAATGGGTGCTAAATTATTTCATGGCACACATTTTAAAAGTTTTAATGCTTAATAAGGAATGAGGGATGATTATTTATTTACTTTTCCGTCATTAATTGGTGCCTGTCTACTTTTTGGTTTATTGCATCTGGTCAGTTATTTTGCAAGACATATTGGACCAAGATAGTATACTTTATTTAAAAAGGTAATCATCATTCTGCCTTCAAATGAATTGAGCATGTGTATTTCTAATTTCAAATGTTAACATTTTGTTTGACTCAAACTAAATGGAACGTGTGGGTGTTCTGGTCTACTGTCCTTACAGTTTATATAATGTAGTACATTGTCTAATTCAAGAGGCACATGATAATCTGTCAGAGGGTTAGGTTAGCCATTGGACACCTGAGCTTATGTAGCACACCTGATCTTCTTGAATTTTGGCCAAAGACATTAATACTTTGCTGAAGGTTTAATGAGAAATTTGCATCTTGTTGCATCCAGAGGTGGCTTGGCTCAATTACTCAACAGTTGAACAACAGTTTAAATTTCTCCATCCTACAAATGACTCTTCAGAGTGATTCTTTTTTTTTTTTTTTTTTACTTAATTGCGTATCCTTTGGTAAGTGTTAAACCATTAAATGAAGGACCTAAACTATAAATGAATCGAGAAAACCTCAGCTGAATGAGCTTAGGTACAGAGATGCAAAGACTTTAAGCAGGTTTACGGCTCTCCTTAAAGTCTGTTGTATTGATTTACAAGTGAATGACACATTCTTTAGCATACACAAGCTTATGTGGATAAACTTCTTAAATTTTAATTGTTAAATGACATTTCCCATTTAAAAGGAAAAAAACGCAAATATGCTGCAAGTACCCGGAGTGGTTACAAATCCAAGTGAAATCGGATTTCACTTGAATTATATCAGTTCAGTATAATACTTTTGTTCTGAACTGAAATGTGTCAATCAGTGTTTATCTTCAGACTAAAAGAAGTGAACATTTTCAGTTGCATCATTGGTCAAATGATATTACTGGAAAATTGGCCCCTTTTCTTTTTTTAGTTTAATTACTGACCAATTGGTTTGTCGCTTTCTACCAGGTCAATTTAGAACCTTTTGGAGCCATTAATTGGACGCACACTTAATAAAATCACAGGCCTCCCTGCACACTGTGACAGATGTTTGTTGGTTGTTGTCTCTACTCGCAGCTGAGGTCGTCCTTCATGATGCGTGTCTGTAACGAGTGGAGTGAGCAGTCCCCCTCTCCGTCACCGTGGGTTAGCCTCACCGCTCCATCAACCCTCTGAAGTGCGTCTGGCATTCTCCCACGATGACCAACAGGAAGGAGCCCCCCTTCTTTAATGACGACAGCGTGGGAGCTTTTCAGTATAAGCTTCCCTTCTATGACACTATGGAGCTTTTCATAGAAACCCTGACGGGAACTTGTTTTGAGCTGCGTGTCTTGCCCTTTGAAGCTGTCGTTTCAGTCAAAGCGAAGATCCAGAGGCTGGAAGGTACAAAGCTCACTCAGTTTTCTTTTCAGAAAATGTGTTATCTTATTCTCGCAAGTATAAATTATAGTTCTTAGATCATCTATTTCAAAGCTGACATAATGAAAAGAACACGAGTGTTCTATTGGATATATATTTTGATGTTTTTCTTGCTTTTATTGCAATGTTAAATTGGATCGGAGTTGTGATCTGGTTCTTTAATTTCATCTGAAATGTAATTTGTAATTTGACAATTTATTGGCTTGAGATAAAGTCAGGTTTCAACCTCTCCAAAAGTAGTCTATGGTACATTTTTCCCTTTCATGTGTTGTAAATTTGATTCTCTTACACTTGCACCTTCTCAGGTTTGAACAAGTTTTGTATTTTAATACACTGCAAGTTGTGTGAGCACATTGTGGTCCACCATTGTACCAATAGGTCTCTGTCATGTCTCAATTTGAAATCTAACATAAATGTTTGCCTCTCAATTCTCTGAAAAAGCAGGGAGTGAATAAAAAGGAAATTGGAACATAAAAAGTATTTTTATTAAATATCTAAATTAAATATGTTTGGTCTATTTAGACTGTTTTTTGAAATTTCTTGAATTTGTGTGTTGATTATCTTAACCTGTAAAGGTTGTTGTAGTACATCGCCTTCTTTCTTGACTCCTCCCAAACTGTCTTTAGTTTTAGTAAAGAAAAAGTACAAAGTTTTCTGTGAGGGGGCTTTAAGATGTCTCTCACAGCGCATGCCGCTCAGCAATGAAGCAACCACTGTTCACTCCCTGAGACCGAGTCTTACCCCCAGCGTGGAGTCAGAGGTTCATGCACACAGTGGGCTTCCTGATCATGCACACAGTCAAATCTCATTTCAAGCTGTGTGTTCTGTGGACTCTCAGCTTGTAGATAGTTAAGTTTTTAGTTTTTATGTTTGCCGAGCCATCCTGATTTATTTAAAAACTAAATTTTTACAGACATGTTTTTAAAACAAATTATATAACTTTAACTTTTCAGTTGTGAATGATTATAGTAGGGGATCATTTTTGTTTTCACTTTGGCTTTTTCAGCAGATGCCATACTTTGTCTTTAGGGGGCAGGCATGAGTCATGTATCATTATGTCTGAAGGCCTTCCTCCATTAGTCAAATTACCAAATGAAACATGAACCGATCCTTGTGAACTTTGGTTGTTCTCTCTCCTCCCCTCTCTCTGACTGTATAAAGGTATTCCTGTTGCACAGCAGCATCTTATCTGGAACAATGTTGAGCTGGATGATGATCATTGTCTACATGATTATGGGTAAATCAACATTTCCTGTCATTTGGAGCCCTGTGCCAAAACTTCCTAATCTCTGTACAGTTAGTCATTTGCCAGATGTATTTTTTTTTTAAGCTTTTGTGCTGTTATGGGTGGAGTGTAAGTCTTTATAGTTTCACATATAAATAATCCAGACCTGTAGAGCATCCCCATATGAGGACATTTAGAGAACTTGCTCTTCCACTTTGATCATTTTGCAGCATGCAACCTTCAGTTCTCTGCTGGGTGCAGCTGATTGTATTGTTATGCGTGTCACTTAATTTTCCACATGAACAGCCTGTTGTGGAATCTTACCAGGCTCCTTTATCACACTGCAGCATGCATTTAGGTTTCCAGGAGTAGAATAGAGCATCTATCCCTGTAAAATTCCCACCTACGTTCCTCTAGATCTTATCCTGCCTCTTGGAATTTCTGCTTTGAGTCAGAGCGTTTGGTTCAAATGTGTGGAATTTTTTTTGTAGACATATTAAATCTGGCATCTACTGTTGCAGAATTGCAGAGGGCTGCACATTGAAGCTTGTTTTGGCCATGAGGGGAGGCCCAATTAACACCAGGAGGGGTATGGCATTTAAAAAGAAATCTTAACTATTTGATAAATGACTTGTATTGAGTAGACGTGCTCCTATTTTTAATCACAGAATCCTTCTCCTCTTGTTTCTTTTGTCAGTAACTTTGGAGGATCCTATCAAGGAAGTGGCTGACTTGATGGAGAGCACAAAGGAGGATGGTTGGGACAAAAACCAACCAAATAAGCAGGTCACATTTGTTGTGTATCGCGAAGGCGACCAACTGAGCTTCTTCCGAGTGGTTGATAGGGGAGACGGGACCCTGACTCCCCTCTCCGAGTCTCTAAGGTTGGTTTTATTGTTTCAGTGCCATTTGAGATGCTCTTCAAATAGTTGACTGAAACTCAATGTTGATTACAGTTATGAAGCTTCTACACTGTAGGAAGGTCAAGAGTTAAAAATATCAATTTACATGGATCGAAATTTTTAACTGCTTTTGCTGATAACTTGGTTAAACATAAACAAAACTCTGTATTAATAAAATAAAAACACTGCACCTAACTTCTTGAAACAAAAAAGAGAACATTGGTTTTATAGAAATGGCAGTTCATCACTACATCTTCGGTGATCTTCACATACCTTTGCATATAAAAGTGTTTCAGCTATATGCAAAATGTAACTTTTAATTGCATTCAGGACCCTGTGACGAGACACCCAGAGATCCTCTGCGGTAAAGATGCCACACCTGGAGCTTAAAGCAGCCAAACTAGGGCTATTGCAGTAACCACATGCTTAAACAAGAGGGCAAAATAAGCAGGTGGTGTTAGTTTGATATTATTAGATAACTTACTGGAAGTGTTTTTTGCTTGCCATGTTTTTCAGTGGTGGCTCAGTGTACAATGTGTACGCTGAGGAGGATGGAGAGAGTTCAGCAGCTGCACAGCATTGCCTGGAGAACTCAATCACCATGACCAAAATGAAGCTGCTTAAAGCCAAGATGGAGGACATGAACCTTAATAAAAAGGTCAGAAAACCTATCTAAATGTTAATTTTTTTTTTTCTCCAACACATTTTTTAGGTGTGGAAACATCATACTTTGTATATATTTCTGATTATAAAATATTTAAGTAAGCAGATTAATCAAGAGAACTTCAAATATAAAAGTTCTGCTGTGACTTCATATGTGATGGTGCTTTGGACATTTTAGGTTTACTGATGTAAATTTTGTTATTTTATCTGCCAATTTGTATAGGAAGGGAACTGAATTATTTACATTGTTACTGCTTTAAGCTTTGCGATAGAAATCTGCTGACATCATGATGGAAGCATAGAGCCTCACAGAGAGAACCTGAGCTTCAGTAGCATTTCCATGTAGTGCAGGATGTCAAACTGTGTAATGCATTGACTTTTAACGATCATCTGCTAACATTTGGAAATGCATCTTTCTCTGTCTTCTTCCAGAAGTCTGTTAAAGTAACGCCGCTGGCGCCTGCTGATCCACATCCTGGTACCAGCTCTCTTGGACCTCCCAGCACACAACACCTTCATCGCCTCTTTCGCTCCCTCCCACAGATCAACCAGCCTTGGCAGACAAATGCCCCACTGCCTCCAATTGCTGACCCCTCTGCTCCCCCTGCTGCTGCAACCTCTGCCCACGTCACCGTCCACAGACGCTCTCCTCCTTCTTTCTCTTCGTCTTCATGTTACATGCTTCAGGAGGAGGAACCCTGGGAGGCGTGCCCGCCGTTTGCAAAAATCCGCCCTCCTCCGAAAGTGTCTCGAATGGATATTGGCAGCAGATTGATGAAAGACTGCGTTTACCCTCAGCTCCCACCTCTCTGCACTAGAGGGGCTAGCGAATCCCCTTTTGACCCTGTTGAGCCGTCAGTGGAGGCAGTCGGGCTGAGTATACTGGAGGAGCCGGTTGGACTTGTGGTACCAGCACAGCCTGGGGGGTCGTTCGGAGAACTCTCTGACCCTCTGAGCTTGGATATGTCCATTCAGCATGAGGGAGGTCACCAGACCATTGATGTGGGAGCTCAGCACCAACTGCCGCACTCTCCCTCCCCTCTCTGCCCCTGGACTCTTGGCACAAGCGACGCACTCACCAGCAGAGCTGATGGAACCCAGCTTGGCACGTCGGTACATATCACCCCCCCCTCTCCGTTACCTGCCTCCCCCTCGCCTTCAGCAACCAGACTCCTTTCTCAGCCTTTTGACTCAACACTTTGCATACAGTCCAACCTACAAGCACAATCCTCGCCGAAGTCGAGCAGCACATCCCCTCATCCTCCAGCCTCCCTAGCAACTCATCCAACACGCCTTCGTGGCGTTAAAGTAGAGTCACCTGGCAAACGACCAGAGCTCATTTCTAAGAGGGAAGCGAGAGGCATCACTGAGATGGTAAACCAAGCATGTAAGGAGCCACTAGGGTCTCTAAACAACTCTGAGCTCTTTGCGTCGCTCTCAACCCGAGCTCCAGACAGCAGCAGCAGAGACGGCCTTCCAGAGAGTCTGGGCTTTGCACTGACCTTACCTCCTGCAGCCACTGCCTCAGGACAGAGCGGCCTTGGCTCCAGGCTGCCATCCATCCCTACCAACAAGTTTCTTCAGGAAGACCTTTTTAGACCAATGTCGCCACTACGCCGAGCTGCAGCTTCTTATAGGGTGAGCTAACATAATCATCAGTAGCCGTACAGCTTTTTTTTTTTTTTAAGTTTATTTTAAAAGACGATTCGTTTTAACTGTTCTCTTAACTTTGTTTATTTGCCTTTTTTTAATGGTGTAACTGGTAACATTTGGATAAAAATTGTGTATTTGTGTATTATTTTTACTTGTGCATATTTTGGCCTTGTTGCTTTGTTTTCAGACCAGTAACTGTCTTGCATCAGCTGGAGGAGTCATGAGTTCATTTGGGACATTAGGTAAGGTAGATTTTCTTCACTTGTGGAAAAATGTGTAAGCAACCACTTAGCTCTTGGAGACTCCCAGAAAAAACTGTTTGCTACTAAGTCATATCTTGTACCGTGTTTTTAATCCTGCCATGCTTTAATTAAAATAGCAGATTTCTTTTTTTTTTTTAACTCTGAATTGTTACTCTGATTTTGTGTGTGATTTCCTTAATTTTACATTCATAATGTAGGACTTGTGTGCAGATGCTCCAGCCAGAGTTCTATGGCCAAATAGATTTTCCCATTTTTGTTGCAGCACTGATTTAGGTTGGGTCTAATTTCTTTAAGTACAAAAATAGACTTCATTAAATATATTTTTCTGGCCTTGAACCTGTTTGCAGCTGAACATTTTTTTTATTGGAAGCAGAGGACACATTCAATCCTGCATGATGTGTTCACTATTTTCCAATGTCTGTCAAGGAGTGTTTCCTAACCTGAGACAGAATTATCTGCAATTGATCATTAAGTAAATGCAGTGTTATTAACTCTTAAAATCAGTCCCCTTGTGTCCTCTACAATAGGCACTTACCCTTAACTGTGAGATTTCCAAAACCCTGCTGAAATTGCACGTTCCATGACAGATGATTGAAAGCTCGGGATAAAACGGTGCATCTTTTCTGTATCGCATTCAGCCTTCATGCTGTCAGCTCAAGGCAGCTAAGGATCAGTTCACTGTTTCAACAGTTTGATGAAATGCCTCCAAGGCAGGTACAAATTGACTTCCTGTAGCAGAATGCTCATTTTCATTCCTGGAAAAAGTCAGATGCAAAGCTGGCTACCAAACTACAGCTTTGTTGGAGGAGCCTGAATGAACATGTGGTTCCCTCTTTAAATGGTTTTTCACAACTTTAGTTCTGCTTGACTTTATTTAAACTCGTAATTTAAAAAAAATGTGTATATGTATATCTAAGTTTGAGTCTTCTCCACTGTTGGAGAGGTTGGTGAGCTGGTGGTCGTGGCAGTTTTTCTGTGTACCTAGAAGGAACCTTAGACTGAATAATAAAATTGAGTCTGCTGAAAAGCAAAATATAGAACCTAACCTTTGGTGCTGCAGTTGTTCAAAGAAGGGTGGTTGCAGAAGCAACGTGATGAACAGGTGAAAATTCAGAAAAATGAAAATCCCATCCGCAGCCAGTTGCCCTCCATCTGGCTCGCCTGCAACCTTGCTGTGCTTCCTTTGATAAAAGCGTTTCCAGTTTTATTTGTATTTACCAGAATCCCCACAGTTTCCGCAAATATTTTCTCTGGTAAATTAAAATTTTTTATTTACTTCAGTCTGTCGGGTTTCTTTGGTTTGTGTGCATTTTTATGTTTCCAAACAGAGATATTGTGAAAATGTTTAAGAATATTGCTAAATATAGTTTCACTTACAGCTAATGCATTACAATGCAAGCTTTATTTAAAGTTTGGTCTAAAACAGACTAAAACTAAAATGTTAGCACTTGACATGCAAAGACATGCAAAACATTAAACAGAAATAGTCCGGTGTAAGAAAGTAATTTATTTTGATGAAATGTGTTTTATTTTAAGGTTTTTGAGGATTGATATTAAGTAGATATTTAGTTTACACTGAAAGACAAGGGGGATAAATGATCAAAACAAAGCAATCTTTAATGAGAACATTTTTACCAAAATGCACTGAGATGAATGTATTGCAGTTATCAGTTTTTAGTTTGTGTTGTCAACATCTATTCTTCCTGTTTACAGCTGATGGAAACTGCTGCTTTCATTTCTCACGATGCCTGAAAGCTCTGAAGAGACAGATATGCCTATTGTTGTTTTTATCAGTCACTTTTTTGCATCATTTTACTGCGACAGATCTAGTAGGTGCTCATTTAAAGTCGGAGTGATTTTTGATTGTGCAAATTAAAGCCAAAAAAATGTGCAAACATGTCATCCGCAACAAGGAAGCACTTACAATTTTATGTTCATCTGCATGTTTTTAAAAATCGCTCTAAAATTGAATTGGTTCCTACTAGTTGAATCGTGGTGTTTAACAAATGCGGTTAAGCTGGTCTAAACTCATCATTTCAAGCTGTGCATGATTGTAGACTTTACGTGAAGTAATTTATAAAAAGACCACAAGGTCGAGACTTTATCACGTTTCATTTTTTGAGGTGGTTCATTTTACTCTGATGTGTACCTAACATGCTAACTTTGCTCTCAGGCACTCCAATGTACCACCTACCTCCAGTCAAGGCCCCCACTGGCTCCAAGAAAAAGAGCTCAAAGCACTGCTTCCTTTGCGGCAAAAAAACTGGACTAGCCACCAGTTACGAATGCAGGTAAACGCCCCAGATCCATTTCTGTTTTCTATTTAAACAAACACTGTCTGACTGTAACTCTCTCTCTTTCACCCTTGTCCTTGAGGCACACCTTTTTGTACAAAGCTGTCCTTCCCTTCAGTTTGCTGCCATGTTGAAGGAAAATGGGCGTTTTGTTTTAAAAGTTATTGGTTTTGTCATTTCATAGCATCAATTCATATATCTTACCTTTTGCTTCAGCAACTTGCAAACATTGTGGACCCAGTTGTATTTCTGATCACAACTGGTGCGTTTCTGGGTGCACAATAAGAACAGTGCATTAAAAGGCAGAGTAGTGTAGATTTAAACAAGCAGCAGTGGAATTTGATTTAAAAAAAAAACTGTAATAAAATATGGAAACAAATATTCGATTAAAGGGATTTGGTTTTCATTTTCTGTTGTGGTTGTGTTTAAGCTTATTACCCACAATGGTTATATTCATTTCCATGACGGAAATTAAACGCACAAAAACATGGAAAAAAAACACCCAGGACAAAAGCAGTTTTATAAAAGTCTGATTAAATTTGTTTTCATAAAGTAATGTACATTTAAAAAATATTATGTTGCAGAAAAGTGCAGTATTTCTTACAAGTCATCTCAGAAAGTGAAACTCATATTATCTAGAATCATCACACTTGGTGACATGCTCCAGGCCTGTGTTTCATGTAATTTTGATGACTATGCTTAAGATAATGAAAGCAAAAAATTCTAAGTAACTACTGGAAAAAAGTAAATTTTTGGAAACTCATGGTGTGACAAAATAATCAACTAATTAACTCAAACATCTGCAACTGTTTGCTGAGCCTTTAAACGGTCTCTCACTCTGAGTCAGTCTGGCTTCACAATCACAGTGAAGACTACTGACTGACTTTCAGAAGACCTTCTTCACTATGCCATTTGGCTCAAACAGAGGAAAAATAAACTAATTATGTTAGCTAAACATTCCGGATTGTTTGGAGAGTGGAACTATTAGTTTAATGAGATCTGAGGACATCGACAGACATTTCTACTGAAAGAAAACACAAACAGCTGCAGTTACCTTGGCTGATCTGGCTTAAACCCTTAAAGTGAACTAAAATTCCCACTATATATGTATATATTTTTTATATATATTTTTCCACCGGAAAGTGGATCCAAGTGAAAGTGCTTCTTATTATGATAGTTTTTTTTTTAGTTTTTTCTACTGAAAGCCTGAAGTTTCATACTTTCAATATTTAAAGTTTTTATGGTCCTAATATATTTTCCATTTTGTGTAGATAAAGGTGTACCTTGAAAAAAAAAAGTAAATTAAATTAAGAAGAAACAAGAAAACGAAAGTTAAAAGCAAATCTTTTGCATACTCATTGTAATATCTTTATTCTTCTAGGTGTGGAAACAATTTCTGTGCCACTCACCGTTACGCCGAGACACATGACTGCTCTTATGACTACAAGACTGCTGGGCGACGGTTTCTGCAAGAGACAAACCCTCTTATCAGTGCTCCCAAGCTGCCTAAGATCTAAACTGCAGAGCCCACCACCACTTACAGGGGACAAACAGAAGGACAACTCTGACAAACCGAGAGGGAGAAAATGTACTGCAAAGGCATTTTAAAGAGAAACACTTACACCACTGTGTGCTTTTTTTTTTTATTATTATTATTTTATTTTACTCTGCCAAGGTTACTTAAAAATTTAATAAATACTATGTATAATCAAGTGTGGAACACTCAAGAGTGGACTGAAATGGCACAGAACTAATTATCACCTCTTGACAATGTGAAAATATGTCTTTTGTATTTCTTACTTAGTTTATTCCTTTTTGTCTTTAAAATAAACTTTGCATGTATGTAGGTAGGTTTTCCTCTATATCTGCTGCACGTTTTGTTACTTTATTATTTTATTTCCCGATAGGACCGCTGTTGACTTCCTTTGACAAGTCTTAAAACAGATGCACTTTAGAACTATATTTCTACATCTAACTTTATTTCTTAGTGGGGAAAGCTGCGTACATTTCTGTGCTTGTCTCTTGAAGTGTTGTTATCCAGATTTTTATATTCTGTACATCTAAATGTCTTTTCTTAACTGGGCACATAAATGCATCATTTATATATATATTTTTTTCTTTTAAAAAAAAAAACCAGTCCACCCACGTATTGATAAAATACTCTAATATTTATTAATTAATGCTACTTATTTAATTAAAGGCTGTTTTGGAAATGGTAAGTATGCAATGTATGTAAGTGTGAATGTCAGTAATGTGTCCACTTATTGATTAAGCTGTAGTAGAATGGGGTAGGTTATGGTCTTTGTGTCTACAGTAAGGTGGCTGCCATTAAAAAAGTTTTAATTTTTCTTTTAATTGCTTAGCTGTTACAAAAAAAAAAAAAGAAAAAGCTAAATGCTGGTATCCAAGTATCCACAGGGGTTTGATCTAATAAAGTTTCCTTCCGTTTCAATTTCTGGTCTTTAGTTTCTACAACCTTCTATACTTAAACTTCAGACATAGTTTATGGTAAAGGAAATGCTGATTTCCTCCACTTACAGAAAGCCCTATAAATTCTTTTGATTTCCTTGAAGTGCTCTTAAGAATCGCAGTTTCTGTTCCTCATTATGAGCACGCTGAATTTCTTTGACCCGTGTCACTTCCCATCTTCACAAGTTTTCCATTAACAGCCAGGATGAGAAATGGTTCCCGCTAGGTGTCAGCCAGTCTTTCCACATTAAGACCCCTTTTTATGCTTGGACCCTTGATGAGTTTCTTAGCAACAAGCTCGGCATACCAATAAACCTATTAAACACTGAAACTCCCACTTTGGCAATTTAAGCCAGAGGACGCTGTCCCCGTTAATGCCGGGTCACCACTTAATGATGGGAAGCTTATGATCTTCTTACTAACTCCATCTAATTTATGATAAGCAGCAAGAAGTGTGCCAACCAGTAAATGTTTTGGCCTCTTTAGTATAAAGTGTCTGTTTCACACTTGAAGCCTTTTTTTTTTCCTAAAACAGAGTCCTTTAAATTTGGCTCTTGTAGAATAATGTGGAACTCTTAGAAGTTCTGTTTACATTTATAAGAACATCTTTCAATTTATATTGCCAGGAGGGCAGATGAATACCCATCCCTCTGCATACAAAGAGAAGACTGCATACATCCAACCCGTCGGTGAATATGAAACCACTTTGAACACCCTTATGTAAATTTAAAAAATATATATATAGTGAGAGCACCTCTTATTATTCTCTGGACTCAGTTCCTGTGCATCAGACAAACCCTGACCGGAGATGCGTCTCAGTGTTTTTATCCCCACTTTCCTCCTCTATGTTGTCTGGCTTTGATCCACTTTAATTGGACCATACAGATCTGCCTGGGACACTGCTTGTTTTCTCTTCAATAATAAATGCATCTTAACATGGCAAAGGGCACCTTTTTCTTATTCAAAGGAATTCAACCTCAGCTGAGTGGTTAAAGTAAATCCATTTTTGAACTCCTAAGAGTTTCTTTCCAGTCACTCTGAATGTATGAAAATTTATTTAGCATTTTAAGGAAAAATGCATGTGCAGATGACTCACTCAGATTCTATGTAGTTCATTTATAATTTACAATCTCCACAAATAAAGCCGTCTATGTATGATTCGGGTTGGGGTGAAAATGATTCGGTAAACATTAGAATGCCAACACAGCTGGCAACATGTGGGAAATATGCAGCATGTCAGGAGCATCACTGTCACGAGAGGGTTGTTTTTGTTCCTGTGGCACAGGGAGCAATCAGGATACATGGCAGCTTGGTCTGAGTTTTTGATTTGGTTTGCCACTCTCTGCGTTGCACAAAAACAGACCAGTCAAATGTCTGTCATCTGGTCTGGAATTTTCCCAGCCTGTCTTTTGCAGCTCTGCCAGGTGCTACAATTTTGCACAGACTGAAAACGGTGGTTGGTTTTCTAAACACGGCTTTCAAGTAAAAGACGTCTCACTCTGTGATGGGTGTAGTGGCTAATTTTCAGAAACATGATTGATTAGGTTCATAAGCAGCAGGGTTAGTGATTTCCCATTTAATAATTAGACCAACAGAAAAAATGCATTACTTAAAATGACAGAAAACAAGATTGTTTTCCTTTTCATCTTTGATAATTGTAAAGTGTGATGTACATACATCTATTCAATCCACCTCTTTGTTAAATTACCTTTCTGTTCAATTACAGCTGAAATTCTCTTGAAATATACCTCAATGAAACTTGACATATTCATATTGTCAGACTGGACAAGAAACCGAAGAAGTCTTGCAAAAGCATCTCAAGTGTTTTACCGACTCAGTTTTTTCTAGGGTTTCTCTGCATTTAACTCCATCTAACTTCTCATAAAGTCTGACCAGCTTCTTTGTTTCTGATGAAAAGAAAGCATTCCCACAGCATGATGCTGCCACTACTGTTAGTTTTCTCACTCAGAGCATTTTGTATGTATTGTCAAAGAAGTGTATTTTGGTCAATTGACCAGACCAATGTCTTTCACATCCATGTGTTTATTGATTGCTTCATATGTTGTTTCAAACTACCATAAATGTAACATTTACAAAGGGGTTTTTGTAAATGTAGTTATCCTTGTCATGCAAAATAATATTGAGATTGTACAGTAGAGAATGTAGATACTGATATGTGAGCTGATAAACTCAGTGAGATTAGAGGAGATCTAATCAGCATGATGAATGAGTCGACTGACATTGAAGAATATTGCTTGACGTGATGTACTTGAACTAAATTGGATTAATGACCTGCTTAATTTCTTAAGTAGGGGTGCACCAATTTATCAGCCAGCTGATTTCTTAATTTTGGGAGATCTGTGATCAGCTGAAACTTAGATGTGAAGCCAATCTTATCCCCAAATCTTATTCACCTCAGCAAAGATCTAAAAATCATCCACTGTCTGTTCCTGCTGTCCTGTGAGAGACGTTTGACCGATGGACTCGCCTGCCAGGTCATGTCTGCACAATTGCAGGTAACAATAGTCTGTTGCCAACTCAGCGACTTTCTTGCTATGTATAGCGACATTTCAGACAAAAGAAATTGGTCTCTGCCGAAATCAGAATTGACAGGTCAGTTTTTTTTAAAGATCTGTAATCGGCTATCTGCCAGAAGTACCAGTTATTCCGAATACTCTGTAATTTGTGGTTGCAACAGGATAAAGTGTTTTTTAATACTTTTTGCGCAGTATATAAAATACTAATCTAGTACACCAAATAGAGCCTTAAAATTCTTCACTGAAGTTTTGTTGGTGTTGGCAAAATGAAGAATGGCTTTAGGCTTTAACCAACACATTTCATAGACTAAAGTAATTATTCAAGAATCTGACAAAATAAGAAGCCTTTTGCTTCTATCTTCTATAAATTTAAACACTTTGAAAAAAAAAAAAAAACAGCACAACATGGTGCTGAGCCTGTATGGATGTTAGGGTGAGAAACAAGTGGTCAGCGTTACCAGTCTGACAGGACCAACCAGCAGGGTAAAAAAGCAGGAAATACCCAGAAAGGTTCCTGTCACATAACGTCACCAGCCTCACATTTAAACTTCATATCCTGACAAACCTGGTGACCTCTTGGAATGAACTCATCTCCTTCTCCACCATGGATTCTTAATTTGTTTGTTCTCTCCAGTGAGGCCTGTTGCCTTTGCTGGACTTGGCATGTTAGACTCTTGCTTTTACACCATCCATTCCTTCCAGATAAACACACGCCCTGGTTTAATCATTCTCAGTCACAATACATAACAAATTCGTAAAGCTTAGGGGTTAGGAGGGGCGTTACTGTTGCATTTGCCTGTGAGAAGAGCTTGTTTCCGCCCGGAGAAGCCACTTTTCTGTCGGCTGAATGTCGCAAAAGGCTGCTTTAGTATCACAGAGAACAGCTGCTCGTCCCTTGCGTGCCTCTCTCACATTTAACACATGAGCCCTAATCCTCTGTGGCTTCAGAGAGTGACAGCCTGCTGTATCTCTTGGACGCAGAGACACATGCATGACAATTTCGTGGACTCACTCCTGAGGAGCCCACTTTGTCCGGCCAGAGCACAGAGGCTCCGTTGTGCGACCCCCAGGGACCGAGCAGCAGCCAGTGCATCAGTAATAAGCCCCAACACAATGACAGGTTTCACAGAGACTGAGCCGCGGCTCGGAGTCAACAGAGGAGACGTGAGCTTCTGCCAGCATGCCGCTGTCTGAGCAGGGGGCTTTCTTGGTGTGGAGTTGCAGGACATGCGGTGATTCACTTGAGCAAGGAATAAACAGCGGGCCATTCATGGTCTGAGTTACTGAGTGTACTGTATAATAGTTCATCAAACGATCTGAAAGTAAACAGTTCTTTGTGGATTTCTTTTCCTTTCTTTTTTTTTTGTCTGCTGTCCTCTGAGCAAGTTCATTTTGACTGGTGGTAAATTAGGTCTGCTACTGATCTCATTCTCAGTCATAATACATAACACATTGCAAAGCATAGGGGGTAGCTTAAAGAAAGTAATCGACTTTACTTTTTTTTCCTCATGGATTTTCATCTCAACCAAAACTTAAATGCAAAGAAAATGATGTATGGTTTTATTAATAACAATCCCCCAAAAATGTGGCATGTGAAACATGGTGGTGGCAGCATCATGCTTTGGGAATGCCTTTCTTCAGAAGGAACCGAGAAGTTGTTCTTTTCCACCGTTTCTCACCGTTGCTGTGTCAGGATAAGAGACTGAATTATTGTAAAGACTTGATTTAATCTTCATTTTAAGTTTAAAATGCAAAGAATCACATTAAAGGGCCACTTTTTTCACTACAAAGTAAGTATAGATGAACAGACCAATGAACGCCTAGACAATGTTTTAGAGTCTGGGTGGGAAAATGTTTTTTTGTGAGCTCATGCTAGTGAAATGAAAACCATGAAACTTTAATGTGGTAACAGTCTTTAGTCAGAGGCTTCTTAAGATTTGTTGCGTGATTGACTGCTACTGGAAATACATTTTGCCCACTTTATCCTGAACATAAAATACCTTTCAAACAAATTAAGGAATTGAAAATGTATTTTGGTTTCATTTCATTGTATTTATATAGTCTTAGAAAATGGGGCCAACAAATGTCCTCTAGATATAAAAACCGATTAGTTCCAGTGTACATTTATTTGATCTATCACTGCATCCGTCTTGTTTGCCATCCTAATCTGCCCCATCATCATCACACGCGCACACACCGGTGCGGTGCGCCCTCGTGCGCCGCCTGTCCTTTAAATATTCCTATTACTGATTTCTTTGCGGATGTTTTCCACCCCATCTTCAACGCGGAAGTCAGTTACGCACCGCCTCACGCAGCTGCTCGGCGGGGACGATGAAATAAACAAATCGCCGTCACTCAGTAGTCCAGCACGTCGGTGAGTCTCTTTGTGTGTTTTATGGTTTTGAATATGAACTGAGGCTTTGTCCAGTGACTGCGTGTCCGCTGCGCCTCTGAGCTTGATTAAATCCACCCGGAGGCGGCTGAGCCGAGCCGAGCCGAGCTGAGCTGAGCTCCGTCTGTCTGTCGGTGGTCCGCGCGGCTCGGGGATGTGATGAGTGCATCACGGCTTGTTAAGGGCGCACAGACAGTCGGTCTCCGCAGCCTGTTGTCATTAAGGTAGGAAAATTCAATTTAACAGGACCGCTCTGCAGCAGCGTCGCTCTTTGTGTCAGTTCGCATGTCTGTCCCCTAATGAATTTACGAGCGGAGTTTGTTCATTAGGTGGTTGAGCCGCGGCACAAAGACATCTTTTTTTCTTTTTTCTTTTTCTTCTGTCTTGTTTTCTGTAACCACTAGAGATCATCGAGATTTCGACATGGTTTGTGGTGGCATTGTCAAGCAGCCTGCTTGGCAGTCTGTGTGTTTGGAGTCAATACTGTCATAGCGTGGAAATTTATTATATTACAGAGACGCGGTGGGTCTGAGCTGAGGATCAGTTGTTCTCAATGTACTTGCTATTCACATGGACTTTTAGTGAAAATAATTAGTTAAATATCTAACGAGGCGCACTCGCCTCCCCATTGTTGTCTTATTATGAACCATAATAAAGCTTGAGGAGCGCCCTGCATAGCTACACTGTTGCTACATAATGCAGCCATTGAAAACAAAAGGCTATGAGCTGGAATTCCAGTTATTTTATTTTTTCCCTCTGCTTGAGTCCAGTAGCGGCACAATAACAGGAAATCGGACACAAATTGACTTTCTTGAGTGATGCATAAATGGGAACTAGTGTTGGCTTTAATTTAAGATTGCTTCTTGTTCCTGTTCTCTCTCTCTCTCTCTCTCTCTCTCTCTTTCTCTCTTTCTTGTGGTTGCAGAATCAGTTTAAGAGATGCACAGGTAGTTGCAAATCCAACAGAAAATCAACCACTTGCCCCTTGGTTTGAATTTTATTTAGATCAAAAAGTGATGGATTTGATAAAATTAGCAATGTCTTTCAGTGTTTGACTGATCTGAGGAAATCAGCAAAAACAGCAATCAGATTCTGATCCCTGGCTTATCTGGTTGATTAGTGGATCTGTAGTCTTCCATCGGCCTGCTCCTTCATCTCACACAGCTTGTGCTCTGTACTGCATATTCGTGTTGCATCGATTAAGCATTTTTGAAGGGCTGTTGTACCGTAAAGCTATGTGCTCTCACTTCCTTTTTGTACGTTACTATTGCATGCATTTACTTTGCTGCTGGTGGTGCAAAGCTCTTTTCCTTTTTTCTTCTATCAAAAGTGGCATACCATGGCCTGCAGCCAGAAACCGATTCCTAAAATACAGTCTGTGCTGTGATGCCGGGCTTGGCGTAGAGGGAGAACTAGCTGTGGCTGACTGTGTTTGTGTTACATCACTGTAGCCTTCAGTGACGCCTCTGCCAGTGGTGTGAAATACTGAGTGCTTGTTGCAGTTAGACAGCTCAACGTCCTGTTGTGTGCATGAGTTTATTCAAGGATAAAAAAAAGCTTATTATTTTTTTAATTATTTTATATTATTTATAATCCTGCCACCTCGTTTGGTGCACAAAATAAAGATTGGTTGCTTTTTCATAAACACTCAAGATTTTGACATGAAAAGGCTGTTTCAACAAAAGCAATAGGCAGTTTCCTTTTCTTTGCTGTTTGAGCCGGAAGCTTATTTTTCTGCGACAAACATAATTAGGAAGGCATTTATTCTCAAAAAAGGAGATTGTGGTGTCACATTTATGAGTAACTTTTGTTTTTCTTCATCTTTAAATGTGCGGATACTCAGTATGATTACAACAACTAAACATGCAGAATATAAGATTTTTTTGGGACTCTAGTTAGTAAGATACCTTCTTGTCTCGCATGATACCAGCCCAACTAGTTTTATCTCTCCAGAAGCTAAGCATTACAGGTTACAGTGACGGAGCCTTACAATGTCATTTATAACCTTTAAATATTTCAGATTTTGTCCTGTTACAGCTACAGATATGTTTTTTTTTTTTTTTTTTTGAGAGAGCAACACAAAGTACTGTGTCAT
Source organism: Alfaro cultratus (assembly GCA_903066825.1). NCBI lineage: Eukaryota > Metazoa > Chordata > Actinopteri > Cyprinodontiformes > Poeciliidae > Alfaro > Alfaro cultratus. The sequence continues at coordinate 20,223 of CAEFZX010024227.1, forward strand.
TGTAAAGTTGGAAGAACTGGATGCATTGTTTATAAAAATTCACATAATGATGTTAAGTTTGCATTCAGCCCAAATAAGGAACCACCTTTGGAGGATGCCTCTACCAGTTTTGCTCAAGAAGACATTAAATGTTACCTCTGGTATGTCTGTTTTTTCTTCTCCTTTTCCTTTTGTTTATGGATATAAAAAACAAACAAAAAAAAAACCTGACGCCTCCTCGTTATTTCTGAGATTAAATTACCCATGAGTTGACTCGTTTTACTATTTTTGTTACAACTGAAGGTGGTAGGTTGCACTGGATTTTGTTTAACTGTATCTGAGTACGGGGGGGGATGAATACAAATGGATGCCACACTTTTCAGATTTTGATCTGTATAAAGTTTGGATTACTTGTCATGTAAATCAAATGGATGGTTGTGTTTGTAACATGACAAAATGGGAAAAGGGTGCAGAAGTTGAAAATCTTTTTAAAGGACCCAGCTAGAAAATCTTTCATTAGGACTAAATAATGCACATTGATATATTCTTCTCCTGGTTCCTAACTTTTTCTTTTTTTTCTTACCCTGTTGACTGCCAACGTGATGAGATTTCACCTGTTGCTGCCATCACCGCGCCGTGATGTGGTGTCATTTATTTCAAGACGATGTGAGCCGTCGGCAGTCTCTGAAGTCATCAGTCGCTGTGACAAACCAGCCGCAGAGAGAAAAAGCGAACATAAAGCCGTAGTTAAGATTCTAGGCAGGAGGGAAAGGTGGCTGTTGCTGTTAAGCTTTTCAAACCGCAAGGAAGGAATCTGCAGTCATAATGGACTGTGTCATTATCAGCTGGAAAATAAACTTGTCATGTCTGTGTTCAAGTAAGGCTTGTGAGGAAAGTAATTGCAGGGCGGTACGCATGCAGCCGCGCTCAGCTTTTTGTCAATATCTGTTGGCACTGTAGAAAACAATTGTTTTTCAGGGCAAAATGTGGCTTTTTGTTTTTTGCTTTGTTTTTTTTTTTTTTTTACAATAGGAAACGGTGACTGGCTCTGACAGTCTCTGCTATATTGTTCAGTGCAACTTCAATCAAAGTCAATTTCACAAGAAAGCTGCAAACATTTTGACTTTCAAAATGGTTTTTTAGTCTGCTCTTGTTTTTACTCTGACGCTTTTATTGAGTTTTGGCCAGCTGGTTTGAAGGATCCCATGGTTTGGTTTCGTTTTTACTCATCACTAATTTATTTTTTGTGGTTTTCTTTCTTTTTTTTTTTTTTGAAACAATGAAAGAGTCAGACTGACAAAGACAGAGCAGAGCTTATTTTTCGGGCTGCACATTTCTTGCTCTTTTTCCTTGATTTTGTTTCAAGTAAATTAACACATTAGTATTAACTACTTTAAGTTAAATCCACCATGTCAGAACACACTCACTCTTCCTTTTTCTCCTCTGCTTCAAATTCACTTGGATGGTAGGTGTAATAATGTTGCAGGTTATTGCACCACATAGCTATTGCAGTGACAAAAACCATTACCAATCAAGAATATATGTTTTTCTTATTGTGTTTGCGCTTCTATAATTAAGCTTGTGAAGTTTCGGAAGCCCACCTGCAGTTTCGCAGCGTGGTAAGCTGCTCTAAACCCCTGTCGCCTTGCTCTCTGCTTGTTCACTTGTAAAATAATATTGACTAGATTCTCCAAGGCGACAGGAAATTGATGGAGCCAACAAAAGTCAGTTTTCTTGCATATCTCATTCTGCTTTGTGTGTGTGTTTCCTGGATGTAACTTTTCCTGGACTCCTGGGTCTTAGTCAGTAGTCGGGTTAAGAGCCAGTTTTTCACTTTCAATGCTGGACACCCTGTTTTCCTTGAGTTGTTTGGACAAGCTGGTTTAAAGAAGAAAAAATTATACCCCCTTAATTTTTATTAGAGAAAAAAATAAGTAAAATACAATAAACCAAATGACACATACAAGAAATCCACATGTGGTTTTGCACACTTGAAGTCAGATGTTTTTACCTGGTAAAGATCAGATAGTTTAGTTCTCAAAATCCCAAAACTGTCATGGGGGGTATTTTCTTTTTACAACGACTGTACTTTAAGGTACTCTATAAATATTACTATCATCTGGCTGTCAAAATTGTACTACTTGCTATGCAGACTTGGTGGACCTGTTTAACACAAAGTCTGCCATCTGATCCCAGGCTATAATGGTAAGGCCATGTCTCCTGCTCATCTTGTAGCATCAGTGTCTTGCTTGGCTGTAACATAATGACACGACAAGGCAGCCAGAGCGCTCCTCTCTTCTGGTCTGCTGTTCTCCTGTGTCTCCTTCTAGCTGGGTAAGGAATGAGAGCATCGATCCGATCTAATGAGTCCTAATCTCCAATGGATGATGCCATACGTCCTGCAAATTAAACTTCAGAGTAACGCTAATGGATTCGGTTAAAAACATAAGTAATGCGATGAAAGGTCAGTGTTTTCATTGATATATTGTAGCGGATCTTAAGTAGCTTTTTGCGTTCCGACTTGCAGCGTGTGCTCGCTGTTGCAGGTATTTGCGTGTTGCTTGGTTGCAATAAAATAGTAAAGTGTGTGATAAAGGTGAAGGGATGTTGAACTGCTACCATACATCAGTTGAGGACAGGTGCTGGCTCAGCTGAAAAAATCATGGAATGGCACTGCTGCAATGCAAGCACAACATTGATGGTGTCATTAGAGCTTCCATGCTCACCCAAGGTTTGTGTTTGCTGATAACACTGGGCCAGGAAGAGGGCACGGAGGCACCCGGTGGTATATAATGGCATTATTTTATTAAGCTTTTTCTTTTAAAGAAATTTGTCTCCTTAGCTGTGAATTTCAATGTATTCTACTTGTATTTTATGTGACAGACCAGAACAAAGTAGCACAAAATGTTTTTACTGATACAAATAAGAAATCTAGTGCAGTTCTTTTAGACTATTTATCAGGAACACAGCCAAGAGTTTGGGAATATGATTTTAGAAAATCTTGAACTAGCACTATTATTGGTAAATGCCTATCACCGTCTTTCTCTGTGTCTGACACTCTTTAGCTCTGATCTGTGTCAGCTGTGGGTATTTTTGACCACAGACGGATGTCATCCAACAAGCTGAATATTTTTGTTATGTAAATTGTGAGGTTGGAATACAATTGTTACTTTTGAAACAGTTCTTTGCAATGTCAGTATTGCGCTCAATTATATTGCGATGAGGATAAATTGTGCACCCTTAGCCGGGAGGCCTATAGTAACTCTGAAAGATCTGTAGAGATCCAAAGCACAGAAAGGAAAATCTCTTGACTTTGCACAAATTTGTTGTCTGGGAAGAGTGGCAAGAAAAAAGCAGTTGACCACAAACCATGGCAGGAGGCACAACCCACATGTTGATGTTTTGGTCAGATTCGACCAAATTAAACATTATAGCCAACATGCAAAAGGCTTTGTGTAGTGGACTTACCATACTCACCATGAAACATCTTGATGGGAATGATGTATTTCAGGTCAGATGAGGAAGTTGATCGGAGTTGATAGGAAAATATCCACATATTATTTCACTGTAAAAAAAAAAAAAAAAAAAAAAAAAAGAATCATTTATAGTTCCAATCCTGCTTATAGTTCAACATTGCTTTGTATTTATTTGTCACAAAGCAGTAAAATACATTGAAATTTGTTGTTATATGACAAAATGTGAATGTACGGTTGCAAGGTGCTCTCTGTTTGTGTCTAAAGATTTTTTTAAGGATATTGTTGTTCTTAGATTACACAGCAAACAGCAAGTTGAACATTAGACATTTGAGATGTTCTTTGGTTAAAAAAAGAGATTGCATTTCAATTAACCTTTCATTGGTACATTTACTGAAGTGTACAGTGGCTGGTTGGAGAGTATTTGCTGGTGGGGGAAGAACCCTTTAAAAAAATAAAAATAACTTTCTGTAAAGAAAAAAACAAACACCCACAATTTCCTTACAGTAGACCTGAAACAATGATAAAAAAATTAAAGAAGTACATTTTGGCAATGTATGCTAAAGAGCAGAGGCAGATGGAGGGACTGAAGATGCCTCTGAGCAGACATGGCAGAAGTGTGAGGGATCATCAACCCAGCTGCTTCTGCAACACCAGCCGCCTGTGAGTTACTAAAGAGGAACAACGGTTGCGTAATTAGGGTGTCTTGTTACTGTCAATAAGGTGCAAGCCATGTGTGAAAACATCTAAATAAACGCTCCTTAACTAAGAACAACAAAACTTTTTATTCATAATAAAATTCCTAGTTCTTTGTAGAAATTTTTATTCAGATCTGCTAATGTGGAAGTTTTGAAGTAAACCTATCAGAGACATAGATGAGAACAAAAGGTTTATTCACCTTTTTTTTTTCTTTTTCTTTTTGCTAGGCATTAAAGAATACAAAGTCCAAACTGCACGTGAGGAGCTTACATAGCTGGGAATTTCTTTAATTGCAAACTTCTCTTCCTCCTTTGTGGCCTGTCATGAGGGAAGCGGTGTTGACGTTTTTATTATTTGCAGAACGAGAACTTGATTGGCCTAATCTTAGGTGTTTGAATGTCACAAGGTGGTTGGAAAGCCCAATGTCATCTGAGCCGCCGGTCTGTTATGGGAAGGACCACCTGCAACATTCCTCTCTTCTCTGTGTGTCAGTGGTTCTGGAGAACACGAGTCTTTTGATGGTTAGAATCTGATTGCAGCCAGGGAACAACCTCCCTCATCGACTCAGCCCCGACCGTAGGGCTCCAGTCAGATTGACTTTCCTCACTAAATAATCAATCCATTAAATTGAATATGGAAGCCTGTAGCCTAAAATGTTATGGTGTTAAGTCAAGAGTAATCAGCACATTGTAAAGAGAAAGTCATTGTAGGGTCAACAGGTGTTACATTGCTGACAAGTGCAGGTTACGGAGTCTCAAAGCCAAACTTCTTTTTAAAGCTCTGTGTTTGCTGGAGTTACAGGCATTTAAAGTGTTTCATTTTTTTTTATTGCGGAATATTACAAAAGTATCTGCACAACTGCCTGGAACCAAGATATTTCTGGTAGATCATTCCATTATAATGAAATAACATGGTTGCAGTTTTGTTGTAACTGTAACTTAATGAGCATGTATTGATTGTTTTTTTTTTTGTTTTTTTTTTGTTACAAAGTTTCAACTGTGTTCAATTTTGTCGCTCCTTTTAGCTGTATTCATTTACATATTACCATGGCTAATACTGAGAAACATGCAACAAAGTCTCAAGGGAAAAGTAGCTACTAAAGTAAATAATTGATACAGAATAAGCATAAAAGACCTGTCAAGATTAAATATAAGAACTTTTTGGAGTATCTGGGAAGTATGTGGATAAAATGCTGACTACAACGTGGAAATGACTTAATTTAGAAGGTCCTTGCCTCTATTGCCTTTAATTAGTTTTAACTATCGTGAACGTCCTGTTTGAGTTGTAATACTTTTGTTTTGAAGGGACAATTTCTTGTTTGACTTTCTTCACAAAGGCAGTTTAATGGCAATCAAAAGACAGAAGATAAATTGTAATGGAGCTTATAAAAGAAATCTCATTAGCATCCCCCTAGATAGAAAAAAAGTTCATTTTTTTATATAAATAGGAATCCCTGCACTCTTATTTACATCATAATTTTGTGCGTATTATCGGAGGATATGCACAAAACTATAACTGTACCTGACCCACACGAGCATAGCCACATCTCCAACACGCATCATGTGCGTGTGGCACAAAACCACCCAAATCTAAAACACATACAGGCCACATGTGCTTAATTTCTACTCTTTATAGCAAAGTTTGGAGTAGATTTAATTGTTAAACTCTCCCTCTGTCTTCGTGACACTCAGGAAGAGTGTGGCAGATGTCACGGTCAGTCAGCCGGGTGGCACGTTAGCTCTTCTGTTTGCAAAACCACAATAAAAAAACACACAGTGGTGACCTTGCCAGAAGCGTTAAAAAGCACTTGACTTTTAGGACTGCGGGAGGGTTAAAAGGCCAGTTGTTCATTTTTTATCTGGCTTCACTGCATAGTCGCATTTAGCTTACAGAAAGAGTGCCAAGCCGGCAGATATACAAAGTAAACTGACGAACAACATGTAGGTTTAAGACGGACGTGTGTCCACCCCAACAGACGCACAAAGATGTGGGCTACCTACAGGATGTTTTGGCACAAAATAAAATTCTGTTTCCACAATTTTGTTAGTCGTAAATGGGATTAAATAATAATAATAATAAAACCCAATAGCTAAAATATATTTATACTTTTTGATTTTTGTATATACAGATGAAATGTCATCACTCATATTTAGAACCGTTATTCTTTTTAAGTAAGGTGTTGCTAAAAAGACTTTTTACCAAAACAACTTTTAAGCCTACCTTTCTTTTGAAATCATTCAAATTCATGTTCAGAAATGCTTTCTTGACCCCATAGGGAAATTGAATTGGATTTTTTGTTGATTAATTCATGATTTATATATTTAATATGCATGGTTTAATTTTTATTTCTTTTTTTTCAGTTTTTGTCATCCTTTCTTTTCTTTTTTTTTAGGCATGTTTGTGCTGAAAAAAATGGGGAAAACTGGGTTTCCCAAAGACAAGGTCACATAACATTTTTTTAACGTCCTCTTTAAAATTATTAGTCATTCATGGGCAATTTACTTGTCTGTTTGTATACAATGCATGTATAATCAACTTCACATGAACAAGCCAAACGAGGCACTGACTGTCATTTCATTATAAATTTCAAATGAGTTTTTATTACTGATGGCTTCTCAAGCTTATAACTATTACTGCTGGTGTTTGCAGAGCCAGTGGCTGCTTTTGCTGCCTGTAATTTAAATTTTGCACAATCATCACTTAATTCTCATCATAATACATTCCAAGTAGAATGATACACTTACAGTGGCAAAAATAAACCTTCAATCCCCGCTCTGCTTATGAACAGAACTGCATTTTTTTGATTAATTAAATTCTTAGTCTGTTTTGGTTATTATTAATTTAAATTCATTCTGCTCTAGCTTTTATAAATTGCTTTCGAAATATGGCTTATTAGATTTGTGAAAACTTTTTCATGTTTCATGTTATGCAGCCGACTTACTGCTCAGCAGTCAAAGCGTTTGACTGATTTTTATGTGGTTCTGTTTTATCACCAGTGCCTGCTGGTCTACTGCAAATCTTTTCTCGTGTAGATATTTACGGGTTTGCTATACGTCGAACTCTTATACTTCTGATCACTTCATTATAAGGTGAGAAATGTTTGGAAGTGGCTAACATGTTAAACATTTGAGCCAAAATAAATAGAAGATGTGGAGAAATGAACCCTGCAGAGTTAATGGTATGTGTGCCTAAAGGTGAGCGTACAAAAGGACCTTCCCGGTGCAAACATTTTATGCTGAGGAAATTGACATTTAGGAAAACCTGAAGAGAGTTCACTGGCTGGTTCCAGTTTAGTGCAAATTCACAAGTAAAGTTTATAAAGCACTTTTCACAGACATAGTCACAAAGTGCTTTACACCATAAATCACTTCAATTGTGGATGTGTATTTAATGATCATTAGCGTATTCATTACATTATTGCATTATATTTTCATTGGGCTTGCTGCAAGCTTTTTACTTTCTACTATCAGGCCTCATATAAACTTTTATCTCAAGACAGCCAGTCTCAATAAAGCTAGAGAAATCAGACCTTGCTTGTAATGCGGCCCATCAAGATTACCTCTTTAATTAGTGTTGCATTGAAAGCACTGCAAAGTTGCTAAAAGTACAGTCTAATCTTAAAAAAACATTCAGTCATGTAAAAAGAAAAAAATCACAAGGCTTGAGCTAATATTTTGACTTTGCTTCATGTCTGATGGTCAAAGTGAAAAGTTAGAAATTAGTTGTTGTTGTTTTTTCCTATCTCCTCTCCCCGCCCCCCAAATTGGATTTCTGTAATTAATTCAATTTGTGCTTCAGTTTAAATGTCAGCTGAAAACAATCATTAGAAACAATGTAATCATCAAAAAAGCAATTATTCTTAAAATCATTTAGCTATTTTCTGCTTTGCAAGTATAATTTTCAGTAGGACAGTAAATTCAATGTGTTTTCATGGCGCTTGTGAAATTGCAAAACAATTGTGATTATAATTTGTTGTTTATCCTGCAGGTTTACTGCACAAATAAATTATTTGGAGGAGAAATGCATACAGAATTGGTCAGCTCAGGAAAAACAACATAAGCCTTCAGTAGTCATTGTTGCATTTAAAGTGACCAATTGTGTTTGACCAATCAAATATTCCCACAAATTCCTCACATAGAAATGTGTGTGTAGCACACTAATTGCATGGCGTACACACAAAGCAGGCATCTAGATTTTATTCTGAAGATCCAAGTATTGTCCGCTGTTTGGATTGAACTAAAGAAAATATATTTCAAACAGCATAAAAGCTGTGGAAAAAGCCTCTGACAAGGAGAGTTGGTAGTGTGCTGCATTAAGCCTCGAACCTGAGTAACCTCAGCTGGGTCGTTTTTGGTAAATGTCTGTTATGTTGACCTGAAACAATAGATGAAGTCTATTAACATCAGAGTCAGGAAACGACTCTGATGTTCTATTCATCTGAATATTTTTCATTAGATGCAATTTTGTCCTAAAACTCCATAGCTCACTTCTAAATAGAGTAAAAATGACATTCTCTAAACAGTTAGATGTGAAATCCAAAGCAATTGTCTGACAGCAGACAATCACGTGACTTTACCATACTGTAAATAGGAACAATGCAGTTGCTTTAAAAACAACAGTGTTTTAACAAATATTATAGTTTGACTTCATTTGTTAGTAATACTTGCTTAAAAAAATAAGGGATAAGCAAAGTAACAAGTTATCTGTTATTTTATGAATTGAAAACTAAAAACATGAGGTTAAAGTATTTTTTATCAGTGTTAATTAAAGATCAAGCCTTACTCTCTGTTGTAGTGAGTAAGTACTTAAAGTACTCAAAGCGTTTAAGCACTCTTGCTTTCAGTGTTCAACAGTGTTCAGTCGTCAGAGAAAAATAATGTGCAGGAAGGGCGTCCTCAAACAAAATCACAGGAAAATTCAATAACAAGGCCAGTTTTTGACCCTAGGCCTCAGGAACCTTTTTGTTTTTTTGTTTTTCAGTAAAGGATCGTTCCATTAAAACTAATGTTTACCTTCTCTTCTAATCAGCATTCTGATTTGTCTGCACCCTCCTCCATTAGACTAACTAGCCACTTCTCCGACTGTGACACGGTGACTCAGCTGTGTTTTGCTACTGGATCGAGTACCGGCCTCTCAGACTGTCTCGGTGCCTGGTTTCCTGACATTCAGCACGCACACACACACACACACACACACACACACACACACACACACACACACACACACACACACACACACGCACCGGTTCACTTTTGTTTTGTGCTTCTTCGTGGAGCGGTGCGGTGGGCTCCAGCTGCCTACTGGTCCGTAACTCCTTCACAGAATTGGATTGTGACGTGAAGCAGGGAGAAGACAAACACCAGCCAGGAGGACAGACACACTTAGCTCTTGCTGCTGAAGTCAAAACAATTTTTAAGAGTGAAAATGGGTTTTGGTTTCTCCTTCAGTGGTGACTTTGTTGTTTCATTTCCTCATTCCTATGCCAGAGCAGAGCCCCTTTTTTCTCTTGAATGTTGATCAAAAAGAAAGACACAGTGGTGGTTCTGAATCTATCAAAGTGTTCACGTATTCAGCAAAAATTACTGCTTATTTATTAACTTTAATCTTTGGTTAACTTCATCCTGTTTGGTTGTTGTTGTTTTTTCCAGCAGCAAATGTTGTGCAAGTTTTCCAAGGAATCAAATGAATGCCTCTTTGCTTTTCAGTGAAATTTGGGCATCCTACACCGTAACCTCCATGACTCACTGTAACAGCATGTTCCCTGGGGGGAAAAAAACTAAAACATTACAAAAAGAGTAATAATTCAGATTCCTGAACACGAACTGCAAGAACAATAGATGTGAAATTACCAGGAAGAAAGATTTTGGATGTTTGCCAGGTCAAAGTTATTCAGCAAGTTAACTTGAGATTAGAAATGCTTGAGAAGGCTCTCATTAGGATAGAGGTGTGTAGAATAATAAGCAATTTTGTTTATTTTTAGCAAAAGTACATTCAAGTGGAGCTGCAGATATTCTGATAACCTTTCATATTTTAATAAAACTAGGGAAATTCTGCCATCTCCAGCTTTAAAGGAACTTTAAAAAGTATTCATTCTAAAACGTATTATTTTACCTGATAAACCAACACAATGTTATGCATAATTATGTTCCTCAATTGTACTTACTGCTGCAAGTCTTGTGAGTTTGCCTCTATCAGTTTTACACATCTGGAGATTTTTACCAATTCATGTTTTGAAAAGCAAAATCAGAAAAATCATCTTGGATCGGTAGTTTGACAATTTAGTTGCCCCTTATTCTCCATTGGACTTAGGCAGGACCCTGACTGGTACAACCTGCTGTGTAATGATCTGTTATTTGTACCTTTAGTGTCAATCTGCTGCTGAAAGGTGAATCATTCTCCAGTCTCAGCAGGTTTAGCCCCATGTTTTCTCCATCCTTCTTCTGATCAGCTTACCGGTCCCCACAAAAGAAACTAATCCCTGAGACCTGAGGCTGCCACCACCATGTTTCGTGTTGTAGTCACGTTTATTGGTAGAGTTTGTTTTCCAGCCACATTCTGAATTTTGTCTGTAGGTCCAAAATCTCATTTTTGAACTCGCAACGAGCAGAGAACCTTCTTTTACCTTTGCTTGGTCTCCTACATGTCTTGTGGCAAACTACAAGACGGACTTCTCTCTTCCTACCACTTCTGTTATGCTCTTTCCATTTACAGGCAATGAATTGAACAGTGCTCTGTGATATGGTCAAAAGATAAGGTTTTATAATCGAATCATTATGCTGTTTGTTCACTAATGTTCCCTTTCAAAACCTCTCAGGTTTTCACAGGACAACCTTATTTATCATTTACCTTTTATAACTGAGGTTACTTCTGAAGGCAGTTGGTTGTTAATTTTATAAAGGCATAACAAAATAAAGGAAGTTGCTCACCATACTTGCGAGAGTTTTACAAAGAAAAATGTCTTTTGGTCCATTGGGGGGGAAAATTTCCCCTTCTTTCTCTTTGATGAGACTGAGAAATGACCATTTAGTTTGAGTTTCACTTTGAATTGATAACTTCTGATGCTTCTCGCTTACAGTAAATACTCTCGCATTTTCTCACACTGACTTTAAATTAGGAATCGACAGTCATATTTTGCTTATGTTTTTTTTTTTTTTTTTTTTGGTACTGTCCATCTTAGACCTTCATTTAAAGGTCTAAGTTGACTCAAGCATCACATCCTGGATGGATATGAATATAATTTCAATTCAGCAAATGTGTGTTGCAATTATAAAAGCTTCCACTTGTTGATCTTGATGCTCTTCGGATTAAGCAGCAACATTGCTTTTCAAGTGTTTAGGCCAAACCTTTGCTTTTTTTTAAATATCAATCAGTGCTGTATGAAAAACCTCTCCAAACAGTCTCTGCTGTTTGACTCGCTGAAGTTGCACCTGTTCGCTCTCTGTTGCTCAATCAGGATATCAGCCTTGGCTAAACTCCCAACATGTAAATGCGAATCTGTACTTGTGGTTTTAGGGTTACATCTTCTACCTTTGGGAGATTGTGCTAACAGGTTACCAAGCTGTGTAACAAAGTGCTGCATTAAGATGCCTCCAGCTGAATTCATGCACTTTGTTACTCCGAGTTGCTATTTAAGTCTGCCTGCATGCACTCTGGAGCTCTTGCTTCCTCTATTCTACTTCTCCCTTCACAGCATTTACTGGTACTTTGAGATTACAAAAGCAGCCTGCTCGGTGTGTCGGTTTATCTACAGAAGCAGTGACTAGGTGTTAAGCCGTTTCAGTTCCTGTCTTCATACTGAAGAATTATGTTTTTGCTTTATTTTCCTCTTTTCATTTGCTTACTAAATATTTTATTCTGCTTTTCCTGTGGAATTACTACTCATCCTGCTTGTGGTACACCCAGAGTCTGCTTGCTTTTCTTTTCTTGTCAGGCAGCTTGTGCACAAAAAGATGCGAACATCTTTGTGTCATAAAATTCTCTTTGAGTCTTGAAGCGACTGTTTCTTTTCCTTCTAACTGGGGCTTTTTTTTAATGAGTCTCAAGTGACGACAGCTTTATTTCTTTTTTTTTTTTTTTTTTTTTTTAAAGTGTGAAAAGCCCTTTTTGCAGCTGGTTGAGCTGTTGCATAGTCTGCTTCTGGAGTCTTTTGTCAGAAACATGTTATTTGAATGCTGCAATTATCTCTAATGAAGAATAAATTGTCATCAGATTTGATTGAATCAGATTTGCTTTAATCTTTGTGAATTAGTTTCAAACTCTAATTGGCTTTTGTTGAATGAAAGCAGTAAATGGCAACAATGCACTTTAGTGGGGCGACTTTGTTTGCAACAATGCACACTAAAACAAATTCAACTTTGGCCTTTGGGCAATGGACTTACAGACGAAACTAATATAATCTGCTCCTGGCATTGTTTCTTTTCAGCTGCTGAAAGTACCGATACAATAAAGCCACCAGGCAGCCTCCCTGCAGGCTCTCTGCGTTCTTTTGGTTTGTGTTTTGTTTGCTGTCTTGAAACTTAAGGGCACCACTTCACTGCTCAGTGGACTATTCCATCTTTTCTTTTGAACACCCCACTAATGTTTCAAGATTGCATTGCCAGTGAGTGAAATATATTCTAATACATTAGATTTTAATCATGTCTCGTATTTTCATAAGTGGTGGGAAGTCATAGAAAAATAATACAGGTGTACCCCAAAGTTGAGTACCTGGTTCACTTTTTTTAACACTATATAAAGGAATTGCCTTTTTGTGTCCTGGTGCTGTTGATTGGATAGACTGTTTCGCTTGTTTCAACACCGCCATGTCTATATTTGGAGTCCTTGTGGCATTGTTTGATAAAATTTGTCTCATTTTAATTATGAACAACATAAGGGGACATCATGTAGCTCAGGGACAGAGCAGTTGCATCATACATAGCGCCTGCTGTCCTTGACTCAGTTGTCCCTGGTTCAGTGGTCTCGGGCCATTTACTGCATGTCTTCCCTTTCTCTCTCCTTCCTCCTCTCCAGCTACTGTTGAATAAAGGCCCTAAAAACCTTAAAAAAACCAACAAAAAATGACAGGATATGGAACCCAAATTTTCTCTCCCATATCAATGGGTATGATATGTCAATCTGCTCTCCAAAAATCAGCACAAAACGTAGATTTTAGTTACCAAGATCAGAAAGCTCATGTAGAGTGTTGGTTGCACTGGGATGATGGAAAAACAATTGGACTGAGGAAATTCTAGGTTATATGTTAGACACATTATCCCTGCCAAGCTTCATTGTGGAGCAGTTCTTAATGCTGTTGCCTTGCAGCAAGAAGATCTCATATTTGAATTCAGATCTGTTTGGTTAATTGGTCTATGTAAATTGCCGTGCAAGTACGAGTGTGTGTGTGTGTGTGTGTGTGTATAGTTGTTTTTTCTGTGTTGCTCTGTGATGGACTGGTGACCTGTCCAGGAGGGATCTTGTCTCTCTCCTAATGGCAGCTGGAGATAGGCATGGCCCCCTGCTTGATCCCTGCAATAATAGGCATGCATAGACAGTGCATGGACGAGTAATTATTACTGACATATTTAAGAGTAAAATTGCCATGTGTTGTTTTTTTCTTAAAATTCCACAACCCTTAGTTTAAGCATTAATACAATTTTGTCTGTGCTTTTCCTCAAGAGCCTGCCCTTTGATTACTGTAATGATTTAAATTAAAGATTATTGGGCAAATGATCAAACCAGTCTTTCTCATTAAAAACATAAAAAATAAAACATGCACTTGATAATGTAATAATTGTAATAGGTCTCATTCAAAGGCAACTCAATGCCTCTATGTTTGCCTTTATGATTAGAAGTGAATTGATTCACATTACATTTTAGAAAATTAGATAAATACAGACTGGACTGGAGTTATAGGTTTCACAGGAGAACATTAATGAAATGGTTTTATATGACTACTATATTTTTTATTTTTATTTTGGTTTTTAACTGGATTTGAAAGTCTCTGTTCTTTAAATTTGTAGACATTTTTCTGGCAGTACAAAAAATGGCTTGTTCTTTAATTATTTGGATTTTGGTTTTAGTCAATAGTTTTGTCTCCAAGTCTTTCACAAACCTAAAAATCAATAGAATAGAATAAAAATCTATTGTCCCACAATGGGGAAATTAAGGTGTAACAGCAGTAAAGTGATAGTCCCTCCCCTTGAATAATAATTTTCAGACGATAATAATAATTTTCAGACTATAATAATAATATATGACCATTTCACCATATATTGGCTGGACTGTTATGTGATAAAGAGGACAGCACAAACTGAAGAGTGAAACTAAAGTGGTATTGAAAGCAACAAAAGACTTAGAAAGTGTATGTGCGAGGATGTTCAAATCAAACACTGTAGAAGACTTTTAGTGAGCAGGTGGAAGTTGGAGGAAGAAGATGGTGTTCAATTACTTTTTTTTTTTTTTTTTAAGCAGCCATGTTACAGGCACTGTTCCAAAAACCAATTTACAGTAAGTATTTGTGTGTTATTGGTACATATTTCAATGAAATTAAATATTTTTTGTGTAAATAAAAGTTACAATGTGGACACCTGCAGCTTATAGATAAGTGCTCAATAGATCAGATGTGATGCTGATAATGTGGCATGTGAACATCTTCAAAAATGCAGTAATTTAAAATTTTAGAATCACTAGATGTTTAACCAAGAAGACTGGTAAAGTCCCAAATATATAAGTCTCCCATTTTTGTTTTTATTTTTCTCGGAACCGTCTCTGGCACAGATAAACTGGTGCTTCACAGTCTCCTACATTCATAAGAAGCTGGGTTTATCAGATCAACTAAGCAACGCAGTTTCAGAACTATTTAAAAATCCAGCGTTAGTTTTGTTTCTGATATAAACTGAGCAAAAAAAAAGAAAGCTGCAAAAACATTGAGGTTCAGCATTAATAAAAAGTCATAGCAGCACTCAAACAAAATGGATTGCTGTCTCTTATCTGCTGTTTATTTTGATTTCACCCATAACCATGATCAACATTCTACATGGGGTTGTGCTCGTTGCCCCTTCTTTCACTGAATTTATAAATGCTTTCTCTGACTCATTTTTAAACATCAGTCTTTTAGTGTTATCAGGTGTTAGGTGCTGTGTGTTGATCTCATTTTCTAGCGTTGCTAGCATCAGTCCTGTTTTTGGTGTTTGTATTGAGAAGCATTTTTAAACGCAGCTTGTTGTTTTTGATTAGGCTGGTGAAGTTCGGGTTTTTCTAGGTCTAGTGAGTTAAATAATGTGATTGGTGAAAAAGCTACCAACTGAGTACGACGGTAGTGGAGGTGCAACAAAACGACAAAAAGATTAACAGCTTCCCACAACAAACTTGGAAGCCATTTACATGGCAAATGATGTTCTGAGGCACATCATTAAGAAAACATTTCTGTCCCACAATTGCAAACATAGCCATGGGGAATTCATAAAGCACTATTGAGACTTAAGTTGACCTGTAATTGTTGGTTCTGGGCAACTTGGCAACACTTCAGTTGTTTGGTGCGAAACAAAGGATGAGAACATGGAAATTCACTTCATAACCACTGCTAAGTGCAATGAAGTATCTGTAATACTGTGAGACTTTTACTCTTCTAAACCCCTTTGGGAGCTTTATTAGAGTGCATGGCATCATCATCTCTTTAAAAAACACCGGGAGATTTAACCTACGAATCTGTTGGGTTCAACTAGTAAACTGAAAATTGATCATTAACAAATATTTTAAGCCGATAGTGACCTGAAACATACAGCCAGGTAAACATGGAAAAGATATTAGAGCAAACATTTTGATCGTTGTTGCTATCCTGTAGTTCTAAATCCAATAACGCTAGGTTGATGAGGGTAGTTTCTTAAGATGACAGGGTTTTTTTCTCCTGATGAAAAATACATTTAATTTGGGTAAATTTGTTTGAGCTCTTGTAGCATATGATCTTGAATTGAACTTTTAACACAGGGCGTAAGTGTGCAGAGCTCTTTATGTATGCTTTTATCAGGCCCAACTTGCTTTTTTTTTCTTTTTTTCTTTTATCTTTATGCCTGAAGCCTCAGATAATATTTGGGCTCCATGGTGGCACAGCTGGTGGAACTGTTACCTTGCAGCAAGGAGGTCCTGGGTTTGAATCCCAGCCTGAAATCTTTCTCCATGGTCCTCTCTGGGTATTTTTTTTTTGGATGAATGTTTGGTATATAAATTGGGTATGAGATAATGGCTAGATGCATGATGGGCTTTACTTTCATATGATCAACGCCTAGAACATTCAACTCTCTAGAAACCCAAATACTTAGAAAGACTTGATTTGCGTTTTCTTGAAGATAGGTCATGAATGTCAAGCAAATTGTCACAAAGACAATTTGCTGACACATTATAAGATTACACACTGCTGTAGATAAACAATAACACTTTAAACATTATGGTAATTTCTGATTTTATTTGACTATGAATGCTTAAGAGATCATAGAACATCACTGACTGTTGTCCACCAGTTTGGTAAACTATTGTACCTTTAATCTTATGAAAGTGTCATATTTGATGACAGATTTGATTTGAACGCGTTGTTGTTGTCGAGTGTCTGTTAGTCTTTGTGTCTAATCAGCATCTGATTCATGGGATGGCATTGAGCTGAAAATTAGCTGCCAGATCAGCTACGCCTCCAGCAGTATGATGAAAGATATGACAAAAAATTGTTTCATCTTGGTTGTAACTATCTTCTCTGTGACAAAACCAAAAAAAAAAGAAGCTGTCTCGAAATGACAGCTGTAAGAAATTATTTAACGTTTCTTTGTTTCTCACAAATCTATTTTAAAAATCTGTTTAAATCAAAACATTTTCTGTAAGTTTCCTGACTCACCCATTGGGGAGACGCCTCACCTGTGTCTGTACATCAGTGATATTAGGTCTGATTGATACACAGCAGAGTTTTTCCGGCTGGATGCGCCTCAGAACTAGAGAACAGGCCCTCACCCGTATCTTGGATCTTATCTGACAGCATGATCTCAGAGGAGGCCTCTTGGCAAATGGCGAAACAGCAGAGTTCAGCTGAGCAGAACCTGGAGGAATCCTGGATGTGATTTACCTGGCCCAGGAGAGGACAAGATGGAAGGAAAGGCAAAATTGTCTTTGGTTAGATAAATGTCCTCCAGCTGGACAATGGGAGCTAATAGTTGTTTTTTTTTTTTTGTTTTTTTTTTTACATTTCATCCCTGATCATCTTTATTTTGCTGTCTGCAGGCACAATTTAAAAACAAACCCAAACCCAAATGTACAAGACATGAATAATGGTCGTTCATCTAAAGATGAATGGAGCTGCCTGAGAACACAATCGATCCATGTAGAGTTACTGATGCTGCACCTCTGGTCACATTTGAGTGGATTGACTTCTTGTAAAGAAAATGATTTTTTTTAAAAAAACCTCTTCCCTTTATTCTTGAAAGTAGTCCTCATGGGTACCTTCACAGCTTTTGTGGGCTTAGGGTTATTATCGCCTTAATAAAGTATTTTGATTGATGATTTGCACAGTTTTTTTTTTTTGTTCTTCAGTGCAGATCTGGATCACTGTTTATTATTATTATTATTATTATTATTATGGATTTGCAAAATAAGCAGATTGAACCATGTTCCTCCTGGCTCACTTAACTCATTGACATCACAGTTAATACATTTCCACTTAATAATTAACAGCAGTGTTAACTAAAGGCATCCCAAGTATGCTAGAGCAGATCTTTATCAACATTCTTATTAAATTTGTCCTATTTATAATCTACAGAGAAACACAATATTGATACAAACTAAAATTATTTTGTAACTATAATTTCTCTGAAGAGTGTGTTTTATCAATTACTAAAGAGAATTGTTAGTTTGTTCAACTTCTGAGACTGATTATGCCTGCTAGAGTTATGCTCCACGTGTAGAGCACACTTTTAATTTCTCTCTACTCTTTAAGCTTTTGGCGTGGAACAAAATGAATAAACACTGATAAAAATAGGTTCATGGAGTTATTTACTGCCAGGTTTGTGAACAGCTGGTGGTTGATTATAAACACCAGCTTAACTCTTGAGTATAATAAGCCTAAAGGTACTTCTGTCTGGTGAAAGCCGTCGTTCCTGTAAAATATCAACAGGCCGGTAGGAACAGAAACCGCAGGAGGTCAGAGAAAGGTGGAGGTGCTGCTGCGATCGTAGCTTGTCATTTTGTGGCTGTGAACTGTGACTGGCAGACAGCCTGGAGGACACACACACACACACACCTTGATGGTACATACACAGTACTACCTGGCAGCTTGACAGAATGAGTTTACCTTTATTAATCCTAAAAATATATCTGCTAACTAAGTGCTCTATGTGGTAATGTCTTTGTTTTGTCTAACACCCACATCTCTCTCCTTGTTATTGTCCGGCAGAGTGGCTAGACTTAAAATGCAAACATACAATTCAAATTAGGAGTGGAGCAGACAGTGATGGATTTACTGCAGCTATTTTATTATTGCTAGGTTGATAAGAGCTCGCTCAGTAGAATAGTTTATTTGCCTCACAGCAGTAAGGATCCCGGGTTTAAATCTGGGCTTGATTGTTGGTCGTGTGCATTCTTTAGTTTTCTCTTTTTTGTCCTGTTTTCACACAGAAGACATGTGTGATACATAATGGGTGACAATTAATTGCCTTAGATGTGAGTGTGCATGGTTATGGGTCAGCATGTTAGCCTTGTGATGGGCTAAAACAACCCACCATCCTGAATGTGATGAAGTGAGGTGCAAAAAAAATTATAGAAATTAAGTTGCTGATGCAGCAGCTCTCCGCTAATCACAGTGGTGCATGTCAGCTTTTCCATCTGCCTTCAAAAACCTGCAAGTGAACTGCATCTGTGGGAGTGCAATTTAGATTGCGACTGAGAAAATTGTGATTTATTTTGCTCATCTCTTTCATTTACTTTGTATCACAGCTCAGGTAATGACAAAAAAAAATGCTGCTTTTGTAAGCGTTGCAAACCTTTTGTGACGGGAACCTAGCAGGAAGTGCAATGATGCTGCTCCAAGAAAAAATCACTCTGGGGTTCTGACATCATCCTCAGCCTGATTTTATGAACTATAACCTGTTAGTGTTGCAGAATATGTTTCTGTTTATCATCACACTGACCTTCAGCCATACCTCAGCATTTTATAGTGGTATGTTTTTGCTTAAGAGAAGATAAGTTTAAAGGTTTTACTTTTTAAAATGCTGGTATATAATTTGGAAATGTAATTAACTTTAACCTCTTATCCTTTCTCCTCTGTTTTGCTGATACTGTGTTCTTATGCCATGTATTTTTGCCCCCTCACACCTGTAATTAAACATTTTCGTTGACAAAACATAATGTTTTTCTTTTTTAAATTTTCTTTCTGCAGGTGTAGAAGCAGACTTCCTGGGTGTTTTCTAGCTCTCCTTCACTCTTTATTTCCTTCCTTCCCTGTTAATTTTCCCCCACCTGTCTTCATTAAATTTTTCTCCTTTTCCTTTTCTTTTCTATCTCCAGCTCCATTACAATGGAAATAAACTCAAAGGAGTTTGTAATATTTTTTTATACGTATATTAAGTGGAGTGTAATATTAAAAACCCTAATGCTCCTCTTGTGAATGTAAATCTGTATATAACAACTCTGATTGCTTCCCTTCTGGACATCAAATGGGGGGGAAGAAATTAAAAATGAAATTTGTTTTATACATAACATTTTCCATTTATTATAATAAGATTACGTTTTACCAGAGTAAAACTTACCATAAAAACACAAAAGTTTTGATCTTTATCAGCTGTGTGTTGGATTTGTACCATCCTTGAACTACAGTTTGGTGGTTCTGCAAAAGGGTCACAGAATAACCCCTAGGCCGCACTTGGGACGCTCATGATTAAACTTGTTTTTGTACCACTGTCGGTGAGACATTAACCTTTATTCACCTGAATATAAATGTGAAATATGTAAATATCTACCCTTATGTAAGTCTTGACCTATGAACAATGGGAATATACATGAATACTAGCTTGCATTAATGTAGAGATCTCATGGGGTAATAATAACAGCAAGTAAACATTTATTTCAAATGAAAATATCAAAGGCAGCATAATTATTACAACACAAGTTAAATGACTTTTATAAAAGTTGTGATTCTGGCCTAAATGTTCTTTTTTTTCTGCTTAAAGTGTCGTTCTCTTCTGTGTTGTTCATAACTATCACCGGCAGTAATTCCTCTTATCACTGAGATTTTGTGTTGGAGTTTCTTAATAAAACTACGAACCCTTCTCCTGCCAGCTGCTGCACATGAAGCCGACAGAGCTGCTGTTGGCAAGTTCATTTCTACTCTACATATTGATGAGGACTTGCCAGAGACAGAGGAGTGATGAGCTGAAGTGAGAGATCTAGCTTTCAGCCCGGGTCCTCGCTGAACTCGTGTGGCATTCTCAATCCAAAAGCCCACGCAGACGCCCCTCCACCCCCACCTGCTGCCATCAACGCTGATTTAATTTTACTGACCTCCCATCTGTCCACTTGCTTTTTGCTTTCTTAATCCTGTCATTTTCATGTGCTGAAGCTCGAGGGCCCGCATGGCAGACTGGCCCATATATGAGCACTTTCACAGACACACAACACAGTCGGGCGCTTGTTGTGAGAAGAAGTAAAGCCTAATTGCTGTCAGTGGCAGTACAGATGGCTGCATTAAAGAAAAGCTAAAATGGACGATCAGTGTAACTCACGACGATGGTTTTATGACGCTGCTGCTGCTGAAAATACCCAAATATGAACCTCACTTGCTACTGCTGTCTGCTGTGGAAATCGACTCCTACACAGCTCTTTCTCAGTCTTTTCAGGAATCAGCTCTTCAATTATTTACTACACTAGTTTTTTGTTTTTTTTTCCTTGTATTTTCTAACCATGTGTAGAGAAAGCCAGTAGAGGATGCTGTGGCAGTGCTGAAGTGTTAAGAAAGCTCAAGTTGTTTTTAAGAGCAGCTCATCTGCATTGATGCCTCTGGAGTCCCTCAAATTCCTTTTGACAATACTTCATAGATACTCTGTTAGGTTTAATGACCAGTCAAGTTCAGTGATAACATGGTCATTAAAGCAGCTACTTTAGGAGGGAGTGGGCAACTACCGAGTCCTGTTGGAAAATAAAAAGAAGCTTCTCCTAAAGCTTGTAATCTAGAATGAAAGGCGCTAAAATATCCTAAACTGCTGCGATGACACAAACACCATCCAGATATCATCACTGACTGTGGAAGCTTCAGACTGGAATTAAAGCAATCTGGATTCTCCCTCCTCAACAGTTTAGTTCTTTTGTTTTTCTTAGCACCTCTTTGACTTTCTGTGGTTGAAGGGTTTAACTGAATGAATGAGATAAACTCCATTTCCATTGGTCAAAGAATTGAGCAAACTGGAATAATGAAAGTAAATCTAGTTTAATGAAAATACGACAATTTAAACACCTCGTGTTTTGCGCTCTAGGATGAGGTGGTTTTTCAGCTGTATCGAATTTAGTGTATTTTTGAAAGACTGCAATGGAAACACTGTTTTTGCATCACACGAGTCGTGATCAACAACTGGATGTTATTGTTGGCTGAGTTACCTTATTGATGTTTGATTTCAGTTGTGCTTCTTATATAATGGAAACGCCACAATTGCGAAATTGTTTATTTTACATTAGTGTGTTATCGATAAAGTTCTGCACACATTTTTAATGGAAGTGCAGATTCAGTTGTAGCCCATGACCTGGCCACCATCTTATGAGTGTTGCCCAAAGTCTTCAGTGGGTTTTGTGTTACAATAATATAAATCCTGCACCTACCTGGCCTTAAATTAGCCTAATATTTTCTACCATTCTTCTTCCTTCCACTCGACATTCCATCATTTTGTTTGGTAAAGAACTCTGTCAGCTGTCAGCTTCTTTAATAATGAACTTTTGTGGCTTGCCTCCTCCTTTAGGATGTCGATGACTGTCTGCTGGATATCTGTCAAGTCAGCCTTAATCTCTGCGTTTGTTTAGGAAATAAAATGTCTGTTTTAATATTTTTTATTAATCTTATATTCTGTTGTAATTTTACAAGAAATAGAATTTTGTGTTTTGTTTTTTTTAAATTATCTGCTAAGTCTAATGAAAATTAAAAGAAATAAACCCTTGTATTTCCTTCTGTGTATCGAATTAATATAATGATTACAAGCTGCAAAAGATATTCTTTTGCAGCTAAATAACTGAAAGAAGTTCTAGAAATACAGATTATATAAGTTAATTTTATATGGAGGCATATTTAATAATATAAGTCAGTGTAGATGATAAACATTGATGAATAAATAACATAAATGACCTGTTGGTTGACAGTTTCATATTCATTCTTGAAAATTCAACAATTTTCTCTGGCTTGTGTCACACTCCGTTGAGCTGGATGTCACACTTTGATCCTGTGCTCAAGGGAAGCGTATAACCGAACCAGAGCGTGATTTCAATGTGGAGAAGCATAACACTGGTGGAAAAAACAGTTTCTGTTGAGTTGGATGTTCAGAGTTAAGCATGAAATGGCCAAATGTAACGGACTCTGTACCTCTACCAGAGGAACGCATCTCTGTGGCTAAGCCGGCGATGGGATCTGTTTTACTCATTTTTAACTCATGAGTAGAAAATGTGACTAAATCAAGCATGCAGAATCAAAGATTCTTCACAGTTTCCCACGTCTGCCTTCTTGCAACAATGTGCAATGTTTTTAGAAACAAACCTTGATGCAGTTTCTCTTCCCTGCAGGAAGGATTGGGCGAGGTGTTGCTGTTAGAACCACCATGCGCTTTGCTCTGGAAGCAGCACAGGACGTGTGTTTGTGAGCAACGCTGGTTGGCCCCCGCTGGGATGAACATGCCACTTCACCAAATCTCCGTCATCCCACGGGATGTCACCTCCTCGCGGATGTCGGGCAGTGGGAAAGCGAAAGACAAGGACAAGCAGGTACGGGGAGAGAAGCATGAATCATCGCAAAGCTGTGCTGCATCATGAGAAACGTTTGTCATGCAGAGTTATTTGATGGCAGGGATTGTGATCTCTGTGCTGAAAGGGGAACGTCTCTGAGTAAACATTGTGTACAGTGTGAATAATAATAAAAAAAACAAATACAACACGATGAACAGACAGGATCCAAATTAATTCAAGCTTTTCCCGTCACATAACGTCCACAGATGAGTGTCGGAGTGTGATAAGGCGCTCTCCCCCAAAGCAACGCTCAAATTAATATTTATCTTGCGAAACCGGAACAGCTACAGAATTTTGAGATAACATTAATTAAGCAGTTTCATTAAAGATTTATGCAACTTAAAAATAAGAAAAGAGGCACAACTAATCAAATTGGCTTTTCTCTTGTTAATTTTACTCTGAGATTGTGTGACTGTTCGACTTCTCCAAAAATCTGGCTGGATGTGCAGATGATGAATTGGGGTAGTGAGTCACGTCTCCTCTGTAAAGGCAGTTTGGTGAAAAGGTGGTAAATAACACCAGTGGACGGGATCCAAAGCTATGTTTTTTGGTGCTCCTTGTGGCTCGGCGGTGAATACATATTTTAGTAAGTTGACAACAAATGATCTCAGCTGAGATGATTTAAAATAAAAAAAAAAGTAACAAAAAGGAGGAGGCAGCATGCTAATGTTGGTAGTTTTTGATCCACATACATAAATTTTTTTGTGCCGTATTTCACTTTTTGAAAAACATTTTTTCATACTATGGCATTCTTTTGGCTTATTTAATGTTAATTTACAATGATAGCTGTATGCAACAAAGGCAAAAAGTTATCTGCGGTTGGGGAGAAAGAGGTGATTTAATTGGGTGTAACTGAAGTCAGAAGGCAGTTCTCCCATTTGTTCTGTTATCGTAATGTGGCAAAATAAAAATTTCAGAGCCGGCGATTACAATTTCAGCAAGTGTTCCCTTCCTTTGGGCTTGGCTGAGAGTTTTCATCTAATGAGCGTAGTCAAAGTCTGGGCAGCCTTTCCCTCTGTGCCTCTAAAATCACCTGTCGGCGCTCTGCTGGTGCATTTTAATGACGGCACTACATGCTGGAGCTTTGTTCAGTAGCGTTGCCTGTTAGGCGAGTTTGAAGTGGGAAAGTAAGATTTCTGGGATGGAAACAGTTTCCTCCTTCATCTGTTCAGCTTTTGCTTTTGATGTAAAATTTAAAACACAATCCGGGGTTCCCAGGCGGTCTTGAAGAAAATGTTTTAGATTCCGGATTTATTTCCTATTCTGTTTTTTTATTTATTTATTTTTTTTTAAGTTATCAGTTCTTAATTTTTAAGAAATAAACTTATATGCATAAATGAAAGAACTTAAAGGGACATGAATATATATTAAGTAAACACCTCCATGACAGAAGCCATCATGGTAGGGTTCGTTCATCTCCTGTACCCAGGATTATGTTTTGTCATAACAATCCTCTCTTCCCATTGGAGTTAAAATGCTCCTCCACCTAATCTTTGAATCTTATGTAAACTTACTTTGCAAGATCTCCTTCAATCATTTTCATAACATTTCCGAACCCGAGCAGTTCCAGAAAAACTGATCCATGCCTTGTCGCTTCCAGACTGGATTACTGTAATGCTCCATTCATTTGGATCTGTTGCAAGAGTTTTCAGAAACTGCAATATCTCCAAAAGTCTGCAGCTAGGATGCTGATAAGAGTGTGAAAATACTAATATATCAGCTCCATTCTTCATTTACTTCACTGGATTCACAACAAGAAGAAATACAGGAATACATTTCTCACTCATTAATGCATGGATGGAAATGCCCCTTCTTGCCTCGAAGTCTCGCTCCGCAAACCACAGCTCGCTCTCTCTGCTCCACTCCTCTCCACTCACTCCAACCTGCTTCAAATACCCAGAATCCAATTGAGCGCCACTAGGGACAGAGCTTTCTGTGCCGATGCTCCTTTTCTGTGGAAAGTCCTTCCTAATACTATGAGGCCACAGCAACCCACAGACGGCATTAAAAACAGACATTTCCTTTTAGTGAAGCACTCCAATCTGTTGTTGTCCGAAACTATTTTTAAAATTATTTCTATTTTAATAATTGTCTTCAAAATCATGTAAGCAGTCATTATATCAACTATATTAGTCAGCCTGGTAGTTCTGTCACTGAAGTCAGGCATCATTGAAATTATGCTTCAGTTTCAATCTTCTCTCAAAGTGATCAACAAAAAACATACTCATAACTATTTTACCACATTCTTATTTCCAGAAATGTCTTTAGGTGCATTGAATGTTAGCACATATTTTACTGACCATAATAACTAGGGATATAATTATTTCTGTCACTAGAAAAACCTAGTAAGTTTTTGTGCTAAGAAATTTAACTTATGACAGTTTCTTATTAAGTGTTTGTTTTTAAAACTACAGTTAGCTAGGTGTGTTTAAAAAGGATATTTGTTTATTTTTGTGTAGAATCTCATCCTGGCCTCTGCATACTTGGATATTTTTTGTGTACAGTAGATAGTTAGCTGGATTAGGGGTGTTAGACTCTGAGAACAGCCACGGAAAGGTTACCCTAATGTGTTAGGAAATAAAAGTGACTGTGTCAGTGTTTCTCTTCCTGGCAGAGATTTACTGCTCTCCTTCAATTTACCAAAAGTGTAAGGGTCCAGCTCTGGGCCTCTGCTTGGCATCACATCCTCTATTTGCACGTCTCCTGGTGGCTTAGCCTCTGATTACAATTCCTACAGAGGAAATAAATGAATGAAGAGCAGCAATTTCTTCACTCCCTGTGGAACTATCAGCGGCATGTAAAAAGAAGAAAGCAAGAAGAGAGAGGAAGATGGTGAGTGTCAACCCAGAATGCTGATTAGCTTGAAGGTCCTGGAAGGGTGTGTGTGTGTGTGTGTGTGTGTGTGTGTGTGTGTGTGTGTGTGTGTGTGTGTGTGTGTGTGTGTGTGTGTGTGCGTGTGTGTGCACCCACAGTTTAGTCACAAGACTCCAATCCATCCGGCCTTCTTATACAACACAACTGGTACTTCAATGCCTGGAGGGAGGGATAAAAAATGGGAAACTTTCCTACGCCAGGAGTCTGAAGCTGCTCTTTTAGAAAAAACCCCCAAATGTATATGTAACCATTTCTGACCTCCTGTTGGCCCCTTCATCACCTCTACTTAAGATAGTTTGTTGAAAATTTACTCTCACTGACTCAGTTTACTTGACCTCCAATTGAGAACTCATGTTTGGGTTGATAAATCATCAGAGAAATAGTTTTAAGTTTTGAAAGGAGAAGCAAACTTCCCTGACATTTCTCATTCTTTGCGACTAACGCAGTCAGACTTATTTGAGTCTGTGGGTTTTGATAAGGCACAGAGTGAATGGATTATGCATGACGTGACGGTAAAGTAAGCTCTGGCAGAAGCAGGAAGGTGGAGAGGGTGAAATGTAAACATGCAGCAGGATACCGCTCGTAGAGCTGTCATTTGTTACGGTTGTGGAGACGCTTAAGTCCAGAATGTTTCTGTTCTGCTCCGGACTTCTCTGAGGTGGAAAATATCACTGTTAATTTGGTCAGCAATGAAATTATGAATGTTTAAAATGCTTGCTCATGGAATTTGGAAAAACAATGCATTTCTTCAACTTCAATTAATTGTATTAAAAAATAAGTTGATACATAATTGTTTAATCAAACAGTAGTTAATCTAAATGGAAGCAAAATACATTCCATTAAGGCTGCCTATAATTTCCATCTCATTTTTTTGCTTTGTGGTTTTGTAACTTTTAAAAGACCTAAAAAAAAAAAAATTACTTCATTTTTTAAATTTGTCCATTGGTTTATGTAGCTGGGCTGCACAGTGGCACAGTTGGTAGCACTGTTGCCTTGCAGCAAGAAGGTCCTGGGTTCGATTCCTGGCCCGGGGTCTTTCTGCACGGAGTTTGTATATTCTCCCTGTGCATGGTGGGTTCTCTCCAGGTACTCCGGCTTCCTCCCACAGTCCAAAAACATGACTGTCAGGTTAATTGGTCTCTCTAAATTTTCCCTAGGTGTGAGTGCATGGTTGTTTGTCCCGTCTGTCTCTGTGTTGCCCTGCGACAGACTGGCGACCTGTCCAGGGTGAACCCCGCCTCTCGCCCGGAACGTTAGCTGGATCCCAATAGGGACAAGGGTGTAAGAAAATGGATGGATGGTTTATGTAGCTGCTGAGGCTCTTTATTATCATCACTGTAATAGTCTGACAACTTTCACCACTCTGAATGTTTGCACAAAATGCATCACAAATCTCCATCTTATTCTTTTTGCTCTTCAAAACTAAACCATCTAAGAAAAAGGCAACGCTACCAGCAGAACCAGCAGAGCAATGCTTTTAAACTTGAGGAAATTTGCTAAATCTTAATGTAATGTAAGGTCATGCATTAAAACAATGCATGACATTGCCATGTCTATTTTATTTAGCGGTGTAACACATTATTCAGCTATAAGCCTAACCTTCCAGATGAAGGTTCATGGGTGGCCTCAGGACAACATCTGATCCAAGAATGAAGCCTGTATCAGATCCAATAACAATATTGGCTCACATTACTGCAGGTCTTTTGACTTCTACTGCGGCGTTGCTCATTAAACAGTAATTTACATGATGGCCATGGATTATGCCCAGTGAACTGAAGAGCGAGCATCAGAGGATGCAGCTGTCTTTTTTTTTTTTTTTTTTTTTTCCTGCTATACACACTTATTTACATCTGGCACTGACAGCATATTTAGCAGTTTATCTCTCCAACTCTGTGCACTCGCTTGGCAAAATGGTGCATGATGCCAAAAGTTTTGAAGCCGCATGCATTTTTAATGAGCACAGGGGAGAGCTCTGGAGGTTTCATCTCTCAGTAAGTGAGTTTCTGAGTCAAGGACAGGGAAGACTGCCTGTTTGTCTTCTGATGTTTATCGGTTTGAAAACATCCGATGCCACTGACTTGCCGGGTCGCTGATTGAGCATTGCTGGGCTTTGCAGAGGGCGAGATCAAAAACCAGTCTGCCGCCAATAAAAAAACTTTTAACATCGCCTGTGGGCTAGATGAAGGACTGTTTTCATGTGTCTCTCTTTGTGTAGTTAATGAACTATATGGTTTCTGAGATGGGTTGGAAGGGCTTTAGCTGAGATGACAAAGCTGTTAAATGTGTCTGGAAAATACTTTTTGCTTAAACGATGCAAATGTTAAAAAATATATTCAAACGCATGATTTTTTTATTTTTATTTTTTTTTTGTATCCCTACAGGCAAAAATACTTCTTAAACATCTGATGCTCCCCGAAACCAATCCCATCCAGTTTGCTATGCCTTTAGGTTTGCAAGTGGAAATATCAGAATAATTACCTTGGAAACCCTAAGACCCGTTTATAAACGAGGTGTGAAATGCTCAGTTATCAGGAAGAGGAGTGTTGACGGTAAATGTTGTGTGACTTGAGTATTTTAGGAGTAAACTAAATTCCACCAGTGTCTAACTTGAAAATGTGATTTGCTAAAGGTGGTCTTCAAAAGTAAAGCACCTTCAAATTATCTCTCATATATCCCTCCACAGCACACCCGTGTGCAATCTTGTTGGCATTCCTGTTACACAAATGTAATTGCGTGTGAACTCAATTTCACTCCTCTCTCACTCGCACAGAGGAATCTTCACACTGTGACACAGTTGAGTTTGTTGTGCCGGAGATGTTGTGAGTGTAAACAGGTGCAGCAGCCGGTGCACGAAGCAGAATCTGGAGAGCGGAGATAACGCTTTGGCAGAATGGGGCTGCCTTTATTCTGGCTGCTGTTTTCATAAGGATGAGGATGTTGTATGTCAGCAAACTAACCTACTTTACATTTTACACCCAGTACATTTGAAAACCTACATATCGGCATCTAAACTGTTACTGAAAACAATCGTCTCATTCGTAGAGCGAATGTTTCAGGTTGTTCATGAGTTTGATAGTTTACCCTTTAGAACTGAGGCCATTTGTTTCGATATCAAACATCTACTCCGGAACCCAATGTTTAGTGTTAAAACAGAGTAACTAAATGTAGAAATGTCCCGATACTCAGCTAAAAATGTTCACTCACCTTTCGCTTTATTAATAGAACCTTTATTAGTAGACCCCATTTTGCCTTGAAGACATTCTTAATTCTTCATGGCATAGGTGTCAAACTTTTGTCTGAGATTTTGGTCCATGTTCATTCACACCAGCCCTATTTGGTCGCTTTAATGAAACACTAGTTTGATTGTCTAGAAATTCAGGTGTAAATGAGTTCCTCAGAGGGTTTGGTTTGTTAGACACGGTGCTGTGTGAAAGTGAATCACACCAGATGAAAATGCTGCAATTTTGGTCTTCGATTGAACAAAACCTGATCCGACTATCAGGTGTGAAGACGCCCTTTAATGGACACATTAGTGGGAGGGGGTCACTTTGTGTGTGCGTTGTGATGATTACATTTACCTTCTCTCAGCCATTCCCATCGCCTGGCTGTGGGATGAGGTGAGCTGTAGTGTGGAAGCTGCTGACCACATGCACCGTTTGTATCCTCTTGTCTTCGATGTTGGACCAACAGAGTGAATTCTGCCATGTGCATTGTGTAATGCGTTGCTTGTCATCAGATGACTCTTGTTTTCAAACCACCATGGCTCAGCAAACAGAAATTTTGGAAGTTTAGTTGCAATATGAAGGTTGCAGATGTTTTGATTGAACGTTCACAAGTCATAGTGTCCAGATTGAAATCCGGAGACTATGGAGGCCATTCTAGGAAAGCAAACTCATTGTCAGGTTGGGAAAAGTTTGGTTTGTTTAGAGGTTTGTCACAAGCTGCATTGTCCTGTTAGAGGTAAGTGTTATAAGACAGATACTCTGTGACGAGGGAAACGACATGAGCAACAACAATTCAAACTATACTAGTTTGTACAAAGAGGTTCAGTGTGGGTCATGAAAATATCCCCCACATCATCACACCACCATCACCAACATGAGCCACTCTGTTTTGTTAATATCTATTTATATATATATATATATATATATATATATATATATATACTGTATTTTATTTTATTTTTTAAATGGGTGCTGAAAGTGCTACTGGATGGTTTGGTGGCATAAAGTCATAGACAGCAAAAGAACAAATGCTGGAAGTTGAATTTAGTTAGAAACTTTAATACCATTTAAAACGACTAAAACTGGGGACCCAATAAGTGCTATATAGGATGCATGATTTATTATAATATAATTTCATAAAATAAGAATCTCCTCATAAGATACTTGTCTTCAGGATTGAGTTTTCTTCTAGTCAGTAATAAAATACAGTGGGTTATCACTGGTGTATTAAAGTTTGAAAAGAGCTTGGTGTTTTTGATAAGGTTACCTCTGGTCAGGGTTACAGTGTAGACTTACTTTGCATCTATTGCAATGCTTCATAAATCCTCTGGATTTCAACTTGGCTAATGCAAAGGAATAAGATGTGACTCTGAAGCATCTTTGCATTAGTTTTTATATCAAACGTGAATATGACAAAACAAATGGCACATCGCAGATTTTCATGGCACGGTGCATTCTGCATCCATAATATCCTAAAACTAATAGCAACGTTGACTAAGAACTTTTTGTTTGCATCCATTGAAGGTTTTCTGCTCTGTATTCACTGCACTTACTTCACCTGCTGCTAGCATTCCCCCGAATCTTTCTTTCTTTCTGCACACACACGTTTAATGAAGTGGGTTTTCAGGGCTGCTACATGCTTACAAAAGCCAGCAGCTGGTGTTGGTCTGGCTCTCTGTGTAAGATTTGCATAAGTCTCCCAGGAGCCACTTGATGGTTAAGTGCAGAAAATGTAATTAAACGTGGAGTAGACGACATGACAGTGAGGGCTTTGAGTGCTGTGAGGAAGGACTCGGCCTCACCTTGTTAAATATATTGTTCCTTAACCCCCCGGGATGGGTTCATGGGGTGTTTTATGTTCTTTCAGTGGCTGTGACGCTCTTTGTTATACTAAGTTTTAGATGCTTGAGTAAATTTAATCTGTAGAGGCCTAAGGAAGAAAGGAAGAATGTGACAATAAGAGCTAATATTGACATGTTCCTTTGCTGATTAGGTTGATGGTTCTAAGCATGCTGGGAAAATGCTGGATTTTAATGAAGTTTCCTTTTAGTGCTTTTACTGTTTTCCATTAAATTTATCGGTCTCAGCTCTCATTAGCAGGAACACAAGCTTTCACTCACGTATGAGCCGTTTTAAATAATCCAATAAAATAAGCTACTGTAGAAAGTGAATGTTTCTACAATTTAAAATAAAAAAAGTCAGAGGAACATTTTTGCCAGTTTTTGCCACATGATTGTTTATTTGAGAGGGATGACTGACCTTTACTGACCTGCAGTCACAAATTGAGTCTCTGCTGTGACTTTATGCACTCGGGTAAAATGAGGCTAAGCCTGAGCTTTTCTGCAATCAAAACTGCAGGTGCAGAAGATATGAAACAAGATGTGAATGTGTGTAAAAGCACCATTTGTCCACTGTTTAAGCATTGCAAAGGATCTGTGATGCTGTGGGCCCTTTTTGTCTTTCAAAAATCCTGGGACACTTGTAAAAGTGCATGGGCATGATGAGATTTTTGAAATACAAAAAGATTTGAAAAAAAACTTTGGTCGACTAAAAAATTGGTTATTTTGAGTTTTTTTTCATGGGCTCTTAATCCAAAACATGGTCAAATGTACATAAAATAGTTAATGTCTCTCAAAATCAGTCCCATTTCAGTCCTCTGACCTGAATCAATAGAAAACGTTTGGGATGAGCTGAGGAGACGAAAGCAGAGACACTGGTCTCCCAACACTGTGAAATGTTATAGATGATTAATACTTGTCTTGTCGGCAAAGTACAATGTGACAATATGCTACTTCTATAAAAGTTAAGTTTATGTTGAGGTTGTTTGCCCAGCTTTATGAGGGCGGCCACCAAATATGTGCAGAAATGTCTTCAGTCTGACACATCCTACAGGAGAAAACCGTAAAAGTGTCCAAATCTCAGGAGGAAACCCATTTACTTTGCATTTTCACACTTTGAGTATCACTCATGTGAGGGTGACTCAGGGTGTTGTTGCACCAGAACCAGAAGGAAATGTATTAAAACACAGACAAACTCATTTTCAGGCAGGAGACCTGAAGTTGGAACATGAAAAGGATTAAATGCCACATCTCCCACCTCATCAAGGCAACGCTGCCGCATCCTCGGCTTCACTTTTGCTTTCAACTTTCTTTTTTTTTTTTTTTTTTTTTTTGTTTCCTCTCATCACTGGATGATGGCATTCTGAGACTAGACTGTCGTGAGTTGCTTGGCTCCTAACACCCCCCCGGAGCCCACATTTCTCTCTTCCAGGAAACGCTTCAGATGCTTCCCTCCCTGCAGTGAGTTGTCTCACTTTTGTGACACTCAGTGGCAGGTAGATGCATCAGCTGCATCTGGAGCTGCACATCCCAGGTGGAAAACAAATATGCAGTGAGCGCACAGGCACATAACAAGTCTCTTGTGCATTGAGTGAAGCATACATGGCAATCAGATGCTTAGCTGTGCCAGTTAGACATGATTCTAAGATAACCAATTCAGGTGGAGTTGTTGATATTTGTTATTTACGATATTTTTCAAAGAGATTCATTACATTTCTGTCTCTTACATTCTGCAATTAAAAATCCTCCACTTCCTGTCTTTTCAAGAATGTTAATCTTTCCTCTCCTTCTTTCCTTTCTGTCCTCAGTTGTACTTGCGATCCAGCTTTTAGTTGAGTGTGGTAGATCTTCGCCTGTGCACTCATTTCTGTGACCACGTTGCGAACGGCTGTCAGGTGTGGAATGGCTGCAGTTAGACACAATAACTAGTTGTTAAATTTTAATCGTAGACTTGTAGTGCACACAAACGCACTATTTTTTTTATTTTTATCCAATAGACCACGGGTCTCCTTTTGTGATTTACGAAACACTTCCTTTTTAGACTTTTGTTTTATTCTAGAGCCTTTATAACAAGATGCAAACATTTTCAGACCTCTTGAACCTGTTTACATAATGTAATGTTACAACCACAGTGCTTTTAGGATTTGATATGATAGACTAATATGAAACAATGATAAAAGTGTGGTTTGTATTTCCATTGTGGCTTTTTGGGGAAAAGGGAAGCATCCTAAAGTTACAGGTCAGTAGTTCTCCAGGACTAGAGTTGAGCTTCACTGATCTAAATTATTCTATTTTACCTCTGGCTGCATGTTTGGAGTCAAAATGCCGTTTGAATGTGAAACTCCAACCTAGTCTTAAGTCAGTTCTTGCTTCGAATGTGTAGCATTTAAGTGTTTAGCTCCATCCATTTTCCTTCCAACTCTGAGCTTTTCTGTCACTGCTAGAAACCTGCTGTCATCATTGAAATTTTGCTGTGTTCACTATAATTAAAATGATCGAAATAAATATTCTTTAAATCTAACAATGCGCCAGCCATGTTTTACTTGGACAATACCAATTTCTTCTAATGCTTAGAACGTGTAATAAAGTAGGCTTCAGATTGACGAAGATGGTAGGAAATAAATAACAAGATTTCCCCTAATTTTATTCCTACAAATACAACCTTTATTGAGCCCAGCGTGGTCAAGAATACGTCCTGTTCATTGATGTGTTCATAGACTGAAAATGCCAGAGGCTTTTTTAGCTCTGTTGCTTTTAAATAGAGAGGGGGAAAAATCCAATTTAATCGTTTTTGACCTGTCGATCACTAGTCAGAGATTAAGGCGAAAGTAGTCAATTCTGATTTCTGGGTAACTTATCTATTTAAATTCTCTCCTCTCTTTCTCAAAATTAAATATAAATTCAGTTTATGTGCACCTGAATCTCTTAGGCTTGTAAACGTAATGGACAGTGACACATTATCTCATGTAAGACTGGTCAGAGGCTTCTGTCCAGGAAATTGTGCGTCGCGCTCATCTTCTCCTTCCTTAACTTGCAGAACGTGCAGCAGCATGAATGCACTGGTGCCCTCGGCCTCCTAATGAGCTTTTCACTCAGCGCTATAGAGGACTGTGGACCTGCATTGACATTCACCTCCATCAACCAGAAAATGAGCATCGATGAGGCACGCCCAGCAGACACTGAGAAGGGCCAGGTGAGAGGAGAAAATAAAAGATTAGGTAAAAAAAAAAAAAGGAATGCTATAAACACCACGAAGGAAATGAGACAGGAGTCTGTTGTTGCTGTAGAAACGGACCGTTGGCAGCGCTGAGGCAATGCTAGTGGAATGAGGGAGATAGTTGGCTCCTAAACACAGACATGCTGCAGCTTTGCTCCTGGCAGGGTCGTCAGAAGCTGCAGGATCGCTTTGGTTTTCCACTTTGCCACATCAGTGAGTATTCATGTAGTGTGCCCTCTGAGGACTGGTCCAATGTTTCAGAGCTCAGGACCTTTTTTTTTTTTTTTTTTTTATAAATAAAAGCTTCTTGAAGCAAAAAAAAAAAAAGTCTTCTCAGGTGAATCCTATTTGTAAGAGCAGGAACTGTGCGTACCTGCTGCCTGGTCTCTGTCATTTTGATTGACGTGTTTGTTGGAATCCACAACACTTTCCAAACAGGCCAGAGAAGGCGGCCAGGGCTGCCGTGTTATCCTTTGCTTCAGGTGTGACAGCTATCACCGTGCCCTTTGCATGCGTGCAGCATAAACAAATCTTCAAGGCTGTGGCCTTTGTCGAGCTTGTTAATAAATTACGATGGGACCGCAAGAAAGTCTCAGGATGGCGAGACAAGATGGGCTGAGAGGGTCTGTATAGGAACCAGATTCTTTGGATTTTACTGAGTTGCTGCCAAAAACAATGTTTTTATCTAAGCATCACATGACTTCATCTGCAAGTTATGAAGAAATAGACTTTCTCCTTTCATTGTGGCTAACAAATGCTATTAAAAAACAACTACCTACTTTCTGCACTTGTATACTACATGTCTTTGTTACTATTTTTGCTGTGTTAAGGCCTCGCTTTCAATTCCAATTTAGGAAATAGGTGGAACGTATTTATTGGAACATAGAATCTGACTTTCAAGTGATTTTCACCTCAGGGGCCTGTAGCAGCAGTTATACTAATCTTTTCTAGGGACAACTTTATTATTGTGATAAATAATAAAGTTGTTGGACAACTGCATGGTAAGTGCACACTTAAAATGTTCTTTATAATTTTACTGTACAAATGATTTTGAGATTATTTCAATGCATTTTCTCATGTTTGACAACAGAGCCCTTTACCAGCAGGGTTAGTTTATGAAGAAAGTGTCAGGTTTGCAATGGGGACTTGTTTTTGTGTTGGTTTATTGTTCTCTGTTTGATAGTACGAGTTAAGATGGATGGTATTGTCATGCATTGTGCTGAACTGGTTTTGATCTTGTTTTGTTGATTGGAACTAATTTGGGTCATTTGGAAATTATAAATCTGAATGAACTAACAGTTTGTGATTTTTCTCGAGGCTCCACTTTTACTCATTACTTACATGTTCTTTCTTAGGACTCGGTTTGAAATTACTCAGCATGCAAGAAGCAAAGCATGACTATGAAGTTAGATCTAAATTTTAGCATCTAGTAAAGTCTAAATCTGCTCACTTCCATTGCTGAACATTTGTAATAGGAGTTTGAAAACGGGTGTGTTCCTTTTTACTTGTAGTAATTGTGTCTTTAGTGGTCACTGTAAAGAGATGATTTCTCTGTATTCCCAGGACCAAAACTAAAAAATGGGAAGGTGCGATTTAGTTTCTATGCTCCTCAAACATCGAACCAAATTCCCTGAAAACCTGAAATGTACAGGAACTGCTTATTCAATTTAATCAGAAAACGTAATTTTCCCACTAGCAAAAAAAGGTAAATTCATACATTTTAACCTTTTTTTTTAGCATGTCTAAACATTTTAGACAAAAAAAACTTTATTGCTATTATTCTTTTGATGTCCTTCTCATGTTAGTGTAATTTTCCTTGACCCCTGTTCCTCTATTTTAAATAATTTGAAGTGACCTCATTTGTTAACGGTACTCTACAGATAAACAAGCTTTCCACTATTTTTCACAATGTTCAAGAGAAGGAAAGCCAAAGGATTTAAAGTAGACATCGCTGTGCTGTCTAAGGCAGAGACATGGTGACACATCTTATATTGCGTATCTGGATACCGATCTTTCTGATGCTCCTATGTCACCCACAATCCTCCAGATTCTGCCGCTGTCCTTCCTCACAAGCCGGGGAATGCCACTGGACAGACGGGCCCTTCTCACTTGGATCCTGTCAAAAGATAATGCTGCTGCTAATATTTGGTAAATCTCATGTTATTCCCAGATAAGTTATTACGACTCCTGAATGTCCAAAACAAGCTTGTTTATCAGAGCGTACCAGATAGAATATCACTGCAGAGCGACTTAACACAAAATGGCAGAGATACTGGAGTTTTTTTTCCTGTTTTTGAGCTTGAAGCAGAGCTGTCCTTGGTTGGCTTATCTGTAAAAGTCATTCCTGTTTACCATGTTATCCAGCTCTCCTACTGTATTATGGTTTTGGCTCAAGGCTGAGATAGAGGAGCAGACAGCTTCTGAGCCTGTAAGTTGTTGAGGGAGTATTTGTTAAATTTATGTCACTTATGTAGTGAAACAGCAGTGGGCAAAAACAGAGTTTTAACATTTTTGTCAATGTGGTCGGAGACCCATAGATGCCACAAATCTACTTCAGACCAGTAGCAGACACTCCAGGACCCCTAAGGATGTTGTTTGCTCATGCTGTAGCCAGTAAAATAAATTCCCACTCATTAGTTGATCTTAGACGAAGTGTTTGCTTCACTTTGCTGCCAAAGCACATTTTGGCTCATGCTCTAGCCAGAGATTGAACCCCTAGTCTTCAGATTAGAGACCACCTTTAAGCAAAAGACACCCACCAAAAATTCACCCAGAAAGTTTGTCCATCTGTTTCCTTTTAGAGACCTGACCTCAGTCATGTTCCATGTGGAAATGATTCCACTTTCCTAATATTTGCCCAACGCAGACTGATGGCTAACTAAATTTTAACCAGGGGATGTGAGAGTGGAACAGTGATTGGAAGGAAGTTTGAGTAAATACAAGAGTGGTGAAAATGTGGAAGATATTTAGAATAGCATGGGAAATTGAGAAATTATGCTTTAGATAGCAGTGGAAATTGTATAAACCTGCTGGGATTCCAAGCTCATTTCTTTTCAGAAAATTGAAAGAAAAATTCAACCTCCTGTTCTGCACACATCACTTCCATCTTTCCATCAGCCTCCTCCTAACCCGAGGTGAGATTGATGATCACAATTTCGGCTTGATAATCACAGTTTGATCAACTCTGCAGGTTCATTTGAGTTGCAGTCCTTAGTCCTCTTAATGTGAGCTGTAGCGATATGGAAGTGCGCCTATGTGGGGTGTGGTATAGTTGCTGTTTCGGTTGAACCAACCCACTGAGTGAGGAGGAGGAAGAGAGAAAGTTAATCAACTGCTAGCCATGTAAACAAAGCACAACCACAGCACTCAGATTCTTGACACAATTGTTTATTTCATCATTGCAGGGCCTTGGGGTGTCATAAAGATGAGCTCCATAGAGATTCAGATTGTCCAGCTGCACCCCCTCACAGCTGCTATAAAGAAATGAGCAACAACCCCAAAAACTTTGCAAATTTTAGGAGGGGGAGTGATGATTTTTGAGAGATGAAGTCAGTTCAAAGGGGGTGAATGCATAGAGACTGCTGGCTCAAGCTGTAGAGTCGTTGGCCACTAATAAGTCTGCAGTTACGTTCATATCAGTCATGCTTTTTTATAACTTAAGCGGCTTCTCTAATATTATCGAGTAATTTGGAACAAAGCATCTGATTAATTCTTGCTCCCAACACACAATCAATTGAAGATGCAAATACATTTTATAATAAGTTGAACAATCAGCATGGCATAGGAAAGCATGAAAGCACAGGGGAAGAAGCCGACATCATCCTCAGGAAGCGTTTTCCCTTGTAAACATCCACAGCAAAGCAAGATGTGTGTTGACTGAATACGTTTTGAAGCAGAATCGCATTTCTCTTTATAAATAAAGGATAAAGCTATGCTTGTCGTCAGCGATGGGTTGATTGAAGGTTATAGCATTTTTCTGAAACCCAGTTGACCCAATGTCGGAAAAAAGAAGCGTGTCCAGAAACATGAGGAGACTTTTTTTTTTTTTTTTAAATACCGTTAACGTCATTACAGGTATGTTATTCACGGCTCCGCTTTTGATCATTCACCCTGCCATCAAATGTAGTGTGAATTTTAAGTTCGAATCTACAGCCTCTAAGGGGACACTATGTCTACTCAGGGTAGAAAAAGCTGAAGAGAACAAAAAAAAAAACCAACAATACTAAAGCGATTTCTCACCCAGAATGTTAATACTGTTTTGTACCCTTGTTGTCCCTGAGACATAAATTATCCAGAGTAGGTTGCTCTGTATTCTGTCTATGTGTATCTGTCTTGTTACCTTTACTCCTTTGATGTTTCACTGTATAATTTAAATTCTCTTTATTTATGATGCTTGTATTTGTGTGTAAAATGATAAATTATTAGCTTAAATGAAGTTTAAATTCTGATTCCTTAAAACAAAAACAAGAGGGAAAACAGTCATGGACTGTTTAAAGTTTAGTGCTTTACTGTTTAAAGGTTCTCTTTCTTTTGAAAGTAAATTCAATCAGATTTTTTCGCCACTAGTTATTCTGAAAGCCTACTCTTAAACTGAATTTGTACCTTTGAACAAGAACTTTGAGCGTATCGGATCTGAATCGACCTGTGCAGTAATTGCGCAGTGTTCCTTTTGAGGTTGGGGTTTGTTCATGACCGTGTCAGCAGGGGGCAGTTGAAAGCAGCTTTTTGTCTTTCTGTCTCAGCAGGACAGGCCAACTTGACATTAATGTGCAAGCCAATGTGACTTATGATAGGTGCAAATAGGATATAGTAGAAAATCTTTTTTTTCTCCCTTTAAAAAAAAAAAGAAGTTATTTTCAATGCCGAGACATAGATGAAATATTTCATCGTAATGATGGTTTTACAATGAACTGATATTTGTTTAACTTGCATTCTTCCTGTAAGAAGTATGCAAGTAAAACAACCTCTAAGTGCAAATTTCTGTATTTATCTGGAAGGAAAAAGGTACTGGAGCTTAACCTAGTTCTTTTGGAGCAGTATAGGTGGAGCGATTCATTTAACAAGCTTCATTCTTCATTGTACAGAATGGAAGAGAAAGAGGGTGTTGTGAGAAGTGGATTGAGCTGGTGTGCAGAACTTTAAACCGTCTTAATTCACCTGACGAGATGGAGTGAAACAAAAATGACAAGTCTCGTTAAACCCTTCTGTAGACAGATTCCCAATGTCTAAGGATGGTGTGGTAGGAGTTAAAGGGATTATATATCCTTTCTCTTCGTATCATTAGCTATTGAATGAGGAGATGTGCACCGATTTCTGTCAAGCTGGATCAAAGGTAGTGAGCACTTGACCATCGTTGCTCCATAATTCCATCCGTTGGCCACAGTTGAAGGCAGAAATTCCTTCAACATGAAGGGGGGAGGAAGAGTTGCAACCCCAGGTGCCTTTGTGTGCCAAGAGCCCCCCTGTGGAGAGGTGGTCTGCTGCAGGGAAGCTGCTTACGCCTCATACAGCCTGTTTAGATCTAAAAACAGACGTAGTAGAAGAGCTGCTGCCCTGGTGGAAGAGGAAGCTAATGGCTTCAGAGGATTCACACATTATAAACTCCCAAATTAGTATATGTACAGAGCAGGTCTTCTAAACCTGGCTGGGGTCAGTGATGAGACGCCATCTGTTTTAGCAGCAGGTAAGGACTGCTGATGTCATAGTGAGTGGACCGCGGCCTGGAAGGGAACAAGGTGGATGCAGGAGGGCGGGGAAGGGGTGTAGTTGTTTCTGGTTTCTCTCTCTATATCGAGGTCAGTCTTGCAGAGCTCAGAGCAGATGATGGATTTAATGGCATTGGATAGACCTGCTCTTCACTCCTTAAAGGGTTGAGACAGGCAACAAAAACCAGAGTTGGCCTTTGCAACACTCTTCAAGTCTGAAATTTTGAAAAATAAATGGTCATATAACCGGTTGTCCCTCTTCAGGCTCCTGTCTGTAGGAAAAACGAAATGGGCCTTTGCCTGCAGCCTGTTCAGTAAAAAAAAAAGAAAAAAATATATACAAACAGCGATAATTGCAAAGGTTTTCATTATGCATGGAATATTTTAACACTTTGTCACATTATAATCATAGAGTTCAATGTGTTTGAAATGAGATTTTATGTGATAAAGCAGTGTTTCTCAATCCTGGTCCTCAGGGACGAATCTCTGCACATTATTCAGGTTTTTTCCGAATAAAACCTGAATAATGTGGCATGAATTTTTTTCACTTTTTCTCCAATACACCCAAATATTATTCATTGCATTGAGCTGCCACCAGAAGTCACTTAGTAGGCGTGTATAATTTAGGCCTTGTCTACTAACTCAGAAATTTGGCAAAAAACATTTTTTATTCAATTTGCACCTCCTGTCCACATATAGAGAGGAACTTTTTGTTTCAGAGAAACAACTTTTTAGAAAGTCTTTCTGCTATTTGTCTGAATATCTACAAATAAATAAAAACAATGTGATCATTAATTGCACAACAAATGTCTTCTCACAGCACTTTAGAGGACTAACTCGTTCAATCATGTACAAATTTAAATAAAACATATATTGGGCCATGTTTAGTTTTTTTTTCTCTGCATCTGTGTTGCATTGTTTCAATACTGCTTCCATTAAAGTCAAAATGTAAAGAAGGGCATAACCCAGAGGAAAGTTTAAATCAGGGGTGGGCAACTCCAGGCCTCGAGGGCCGGTCTCCTGCAACTTTTAGATGCATCTCTACTTCAACACACCTGAGTCAAATAATGAGGTCATTAACAGGACTCTGGAGAACCTGACTGCACTTGGGTGATTCATCTGTTGGATTCAAGTGTGTTGGACCAGGGAGACACCTAAGAGTTGCAGGACACCGGCCCTTGAGGACCAGGATTGCCCACCCCTGGTTTAAATGATGTTACACACGACCAAAGCTCTAATGAAAGGGTTCAGGTGAAAGCACTTTCATGTGATTGACGGACCCAGTCAACGTTTAAACCCAAATCCAATTGAGAATCTGCTGTAAAACTTCATTTTCTTTTCAAAAGCTCTCCATCCAGTCTGCCTGAGCTTGCACTGTTCTGCAAAAAGCAGTGAGTGAGAGTTTCAGTCACTTACTCTGAAGTGGTAGAAACATACTCTGTAATGCATGCGACACCTTTAAAGTTTTTATTTGTAAAACAAAAATGTGAAAATCTTGCCCTTCCACTTCAGTTACGTTGACATATCACATAAAATCTAATGAATTTACAAGCCGGTTTGCACTTTTAACATGAAATGTTACATTAGTTCAAGGTGTATGAATGCTGTGGTGAGAAATTGTTCATTAGTGGCCACTTTGTTTAATCTTTGCAGGGTTGCTCACTCACTTTTTCCCTTCCTAACCTGTTCACAGTAATTGTTTGATCCTGGAGACGCGAGGTCAGCCGGGCCGAGACTGTGAAGCATGATAAGCTCTGCCGTAAATGCTCTGTGCTGCCGTCTGCATCCCAATAGCCTCTAATAACTCACCTCAGACGCACTCATTCGCTTGCATATTGTGCAGAATTAATGAAGTTTGCTGCCCTGCATTGTAATGTGAGAAGGAATTAAAATTAAATTTGTGCTATATGATGATTATGTACTGATAACTTATCTCATCTTAAATGTGTCACTTGCCTTAGGTGTTTGATGTTGAATACTGATAGAGCAATAAATGCCGCAGGAGCTTTTAGTCTCTTTTTTATAATTTCTTTTTAAAGTCTTTATAAAACACAGATGCTGGTAAACAAAACTCAGCTGTATATATCTGCTAGAAAAAAAAAATTGCATTACCGAATCCCTTTGGTTTGAAATTTCAACACATTTTCATCTGACATGTGGTTATGAATGAATGCACAAATCAAGCTGGGGAGTCATATTGATTCAGTAAAGCGAGAGGTGTGTGTTAGTGCTGATGTATTTTGTCCACTCACAGCAGCCAAGTAAACAGTGAGTCATGCGCTGCAGAGAGGCACTAGGTAGATTTAGGATCCAAAATTGTTGAATTACCAGAAATAATTACTGGTAGACCTCAGATAGTTTTAGCAATCATCAGTATGACTCAGAGTGACTACAGAGGCATAATGTGAGGTGAAGAAGAACCTCACAGGCAGAAATTTATGTTAAAATCATGTTAGTCGCATACAATAGTGATGAAGACGGTTACTGCAGCCCGAAGAGAGAGCAGCTTGAGTTCAGATGACTATTTGCTTGATGGAAAAAAAAAAAAATCAAGTGCAGCAGAGCAGAGGTGTTGTCATGATGTGGGTCTGTCTATATATATATATATATATATATATATATATATATATATATATATATAAAATATTTTTTAAGAGATATATATTTCAATCTGTCTGAATAAAAACAAAGAGAAAAAATTGTAATAAAAA
>CAEFZX010024228.1:0-13054 GCA_903066825.1 Alfaro cultratus
TAATCGGACTTGGCGACAGAAACTCAAAATAGTTCCTGTTTTTCCACCAACAAAATGCGCATCTCCCTCCATTGTTTCCATTCTGTCGCATAAAGACGTCGGTCACTCGAGAAGATGCGGACGAAATACAATGAAATAACAAAAGAAGGTAGTAACGCAAAGTGATTTTGATAAGTAACTTTAATCTGATTACTGGATTTGAAATAGCAACGCGTTAGATTACTCGTTACTGAAAAAAGTGGTCCGACGTCAACACAGCCACACTGTGCACACAGTAATTATGTGATGATGATTGCAATTCTATATGTTGTAAAGAAACAGAGCA
Organism: Alfaro cultratus; assembly: GCA_903066825.1. Taxonomy (NCBI): domain Eukaryota; kingdom Metazoa; phylum Chordata; class Actinopteri; order Cyprinodontiformes; family Poeciliidae; genus Alfaro; species Alfaro cultratus. The sequence continues at coordinate 326 of CAEFZX010024228.1, forward strand.
TGAATTGAACAGCAAAATAAAAGTATCCTGAGATTTCACTTTTTGTAACTTGGAGCCTTTGGTAAGTCATGTCTGAACTGTGATGGTTTTTTAACCCACAGAATCAGGAGATCAATTAAATACAGTCTGTCTGATAACATAAATCAGAGAGGGAGAGATGGTCTGTGGAGTGATCAAAGCAAAAGTGGAACTTTTTCTGAAGAAATATGCTGATAAGAATACTGATTTATTACGATAGGTAAAATCGGGATTATTACTTTTGTTGTTTTAGCTACTTCTTTCTGCTGTTGGTTCCTGAAGAGTGCAGTTTAGCACAATAATTAGGAAAATTGCATTATTATGAACTTGGAGTGCTAAAGCAGTCTGTTCGATGAGAGAACATTTTGTTGTTACAGTATTTTTGCTTGTGGGGTTCTGACTGTAAGCAGGTACAGATGTCAGAAAGACAGTGATGTCAGTAACGGACTTTTATCTTCACTTGTATCATTATCAAAATAAATGTCACAAGAGGTCACCATAAAATGTATCTACGGTACATCAGTCATCTGTAATGTCTGTTAATCCTCACTCTGCTGTTTGACTTTGTTCACGATGACAGCCAAGATGCTCTGCACAACTGTTGCACCTTTAATCAAATGCATGGCCAATCTTTGAAAATTGTGTGCAACACACTAACTTATTGCACATAAATTCTTTTAATTCTTTTATTTTGCAAACAATTCTTTTTCCAACAATAGTTAAGCTCTTTAACCATTGCTGCTCCCAAGACACTCAATACTTGTTTACATAATTCTAATGAAAAAGAACACATGAAGATTTGTCAATACTTTAATGCTTCCCCCTCTATCAACACCCACTTTCGTGTCTGACTATTCTCAAAGGCCACTAGAGCCAATAAAACCTTTTAAAAAAACATGAAATTGTCTGACATGTTGATGCACCTGTTTCTGCTCTAAGCTTGCAAATATATTTATTTTAAAAAGTCTTGTAAACTGGGCTGTGTAGAGTGACAAATATGTCACATTTGCATTGAAAAAACAAATTATTTTGGAAATGCTCCATGTTTCAGATAACTTGGTGACTAAAACCTGCAGTTGTTGTATTGCTCTTGGAGCAGAGATTTTAGGTGACTGATGGGAGCTGAATCATTTAGGATGTAAACCTGTTTCCTTTATAGTTTTTATCGGCTAAGTAACTTCACCTCACAGTCACAGCACACTGGCTGCATCCACGCTGAGCAGATTGTGGTGGAACAAAAGTTGTAATTTGCGATGCAGAACAAACAACTACTGTTGCAGACAAAATAAAATACTAAAGAATATTTCAGGGCTCTGTGCAGCAGGTTCTGGTGCTGCTAAGAATTAAAGCAAGCCTGTGATAACCATTAACACACCCGGTGCTGTGCACACTGCGATGAAGCTCACCATTCTGACAGCTTTGCAACTTTGTGTGAAAAACTCCCAAAACCGGCTACCACACCACACACACAATTTTAAAGTGTATCCAAATGGATAAAAGTCACACACAAGTTCCTGTCCCCTGTTGTTGCCTATACTGCCAAATCCAGCAATTAGAATACCATCTCCAGATGTTCTTGTTGTGGAGCAACAAGAACATCTGTCTCCAAATGGTCTGGCTGAAACATCAAGACCGGTGGATCTTAATAAACGTCTGATTCATTTGCTTGTATCCGCCGCTCTCTCTTTACTCCTGCCGTAAACATTGGACACCAAAAATATTTTTCATACTGCTGAATAAAACCAGCCAATGAATCACAGTGCACATAGGCGACATCATCATCAGCCGACTTTGCTATGCTGTGTTGTGGGAAGATTTTGACAGTATAATACTCATTTTCTCTTGAGTCACTTTCCAAAAAGTAAAAATAAAAATGTCTTACTCTTGAGCATGAGGGGTGATCACTAATGACAAGCATGCACCACACTGTGATGTTTGTGCTATGGTGCATTCCAACTGTTTGCACATTACCGTGTCAAAAAACCTTGTAGCTTAACTCAAGCTTCACACTGTGAACATAATTACATTCGTGTCCCATATGAATTTGTGATTATAAATCTGGAAAAAGATTTATAATGCCAACATGACTCATACCTCTGACAGACTTAAATTCAAAATTACTTTCTTTTAGTTCAGAAGTTTTCTTCTGGTAGGAAATGTGATCATTTCTCATAAGATAAATACCAATTTAGAAACAAATCAGCTTTTTATGGTTTGAAAGAAATTAGATTGTCAAAAGCTCTGTTTGTCCTTCTCTGTAACCAATGGAAAAATCTTTATCACCATTACTGCAATTAAAACCTTTCCATAATCTTAATCTCCCTGTGTAGATTCTCTAATGGATTGTATTCAGGACTCTGGCTGAATAGCTCCAGCCCTACAACACTATGAAGACTTCCAATCAGAAATAACATACTGTTGAAATAAGATCTCAACAGTAAAATCTGTCATTTTGTGGGGCAAAATGATGTCTTTAAAAGCTATTTTCTAAAAATGCTCTTGTTTTTGTTCCCCCTAATATTGAATGATTTTGTGATGAATTAATATGTAAAGTTGACAGATCTGAAACACTCTGATTAAATTGACATGTTTTCTTTTTGCAAATTGCCTCAAGATAATATATGTAGTAAATTAGCCCTATAGAATTACACTGAATTGAATTCAACTGTCAACACTTTTGGGTTAATTTGGGCTGGAATTAATAATTGTTCTGGGACAGTTTAGTTTTCTAAAGTGTGGTAGAATGTCTTAAAAGTATGTCTCAAATTTTCGGCTGACAATGTTAGAGCAGGATTAGGAAAAAACACACGCACACACACACACACAAAAAAAAACACGAGGCAAACATGTTAACCAAAACCTCGTCGTCAATTACACTGAATCAAAATAGCATATGATGATGCAATAAAATGTCGACCTTTCCAACCAGTTCTCCTCATTGATTTTGTTTCTCAAATATAAAAGCAAGACTCAACTATAAACTATATCAAAACAAATCAATATAATTAAAGGACAGCAATCAAAAGATATTGTCAACCTTGGCAGCATCATCTTGCAGTGCAAGGCATTGCCTTATTTATTATGCAGGCAATGTCCAACCTTAATACGCCCATTGCCAGTATTGTACCCAGGGGACATACCTCTAACTCTAGGCTGCCCCAACATGACAGACTCCTTGTGAAATGGAGAAGTTGCAGAGGTCATAGCCTTGCTGTCAGGTGTTGGGGCTTCGGGGATGAGCACAGGACAACAAAAGACAGAGAGAGAAGAGAGAAGAAAGTACAAAGATGGCTGACTTGCTTCCACAGAAACCAGATATAATGTGTCAGAAGGTTAGATGTCTACTCCTTCTTGGAAATACTGGAGACAAAGGGAACATTGAAAGAATGACAGACATGACAGAATTAAAGAACAATATATAAAAAGAAAACCAGAGAGAAGAGAGTTCAGTTCCATTAGCCTGGAGAATACATGAGGGTAACTGCATCTCCTTTAGACAGGAAACAGAAGCAGACCAAAAATAAAGCATGGGTCACTCATCCGGCTTCTTTCTCCATGTTATAAAATAGTTCATCAACATCAGGCTTCTTTAGAACATCTTGACAAACTGTTTTGGTAAACTGAGTGTGTTTGATAAGGGATTGTAATCGGAAATTTCATCTTTAGCCTTAGTTCATCTTTGATGGAACTAATGATACTTATAACCATTTATTTTCTGATTATTTCTGCTATGATTTTGTATTTCTGCGAGATGTGTTTTTCCATTAAAGAAGTTTCTAGATAGTGTTTAGATGTTTCCACAGCTGTGATAGCAGAAGAGACCTGCAGACATCTTGGGTAAAATGCTCAACCTGGAAATTGTCTTAAAGGACTGATGTGTGAAATGTAGTTGTACCCTTGTTTGACGCTTTTGCCTTTGAATAAAAAAACTTAAAGACAAAGATTAATCTTTCTCTTATTATTGAAACAGCTTCTCATTCTTTGATAAATTAAATTTCCATAACAGGATATACTTAAAATAACTGCAGGGCAGTGCATCCTGGGAAAAAGTCTGTGCAGGAGAGCAATATTATACGAGCTGAAAAAACACTGAAAACATTTTTGTTAACCATAAAACTTTACAAATTAAAAGTACAAAAAAATTATTATGGAAACAAGGCAATTTTGAAAAAAATCCCAAACAAACAAACAAACAAACAAGCAAACATGTTTTTAAATAAAAAGTTTTTGCGTTGGGATAATTGTTTTTCTTTTAATCCATCAGAAGTAGATGTATTTCACAAAACTGCGATGGAATAGATTTGACCTCTTGGCAAACTGATGAAGAAGAAAACAGGAAGTGGTGGGAGGATGATGTTTTATTTTTGTTTTTTCAGACTATGTGCAGCTGGCTCCACCAAAGCTCTCAAAGGTTATTACAGGTTATGTGTCATTTGAATGGGTTGAATCCATTGCTCTTCTGTAAAATCTCTGACTATAATGTCTCTAAAATACCACATATATAGCTGCTCCCAAGTAAGCAGGACTCGTTGCTCCTATGCCTGAATAAGACAGACGTCTCCTCTGATTGGCTGATAGAGGATGAGCACTAGCACCAGGGCTGAATCATGACTATATCTCATGTAACTGTTTACATTTGTCACTGCCATGCTTTGTAATGACTTATTGTATGGACAAACTTATGTGCATGTGATTTTAATTTGATTTCTTTCATAATTAAAATACAGCAATTGCAAAGTTGTTTTTTAACATCAGGAGAGCATAGACAAAGGTTTGTGCACATTTGTTATGGAAACATAGCTGATGTGTGTTCTTTATGGTTAACTACTGCTTTGTAAATATACAAATCAACCTGAGCAGAAGTTGCTAACCATATTGCCCATTTTGTTTTTTTGTTGTTTAACCTTTCCTGGGTTATGATTGGTTTTCTGGGTCTGACTCACACTAAATCGTTTTCAGTACCAGGTGAAACACAGTCTGACTTCATCATCAGACTCTTAGTTAAGAATCTTTGAAAATAAACTAAGTTGGACATAATTCAAAACTTTTCCTTTCTAAATATTACCTTTGATGTTATCATTGTGCTGTACACTGCAATCCCATCCTTGTCACTAAGTAGCCCCATGAGGGAGTAAGAGAAGATGTCCGAGCTTATTTATTTTGACTCTCCATGAAGTTTCAGGGTCAACCATTAATATGCCTAAAAGTGGTTTAGCCCCCGGTGAAGAATATTGAAGTCAGATGCAACAAAAGCAGAAGAGAAAAGTCACAGCCAAGGACAAACAGGCTGGAGCTCTGCACAGATGCAAGAGGAGGAAAATGTTAGATTATCTGTGAATGTGAATTGTAACTCTGACATTTGATAGAGACTGAAAACAGATCCATATTTTTCCTTGAGGGACTTGTGACACAAAACGATTAAAAGGTCTGGAAAAAGATTAAATCAAAATTATTCTGCTGTATTCAGCCAAGTTCACTTTTACACCTGCTTTCACACATGCCTACACAAGGTCACTTGCAGTTGTGCACACCTGTCCTTGTGCACAGCAATGCCACGGGTTCAGAAAATGTGTGGGTGTTTAATGGTTCACGAGTCAGAACAGTCTGGACAGTTGAAAAGAAGTAGTTTCTACCTGAGAAGGTTTTTAGTCTCTGCAAAATGATCTTATCTTATATGTTATATTTTATTTATGTTTTAAGGTGGGGGGACCAACTTCACTCAGGTCATTTACAAGATGGTTTTTTTTTTTATGCTTAGCCCAAAATTTATTTGCTGTAAAAATAGAAACACTTTCTTTAGACTGAAATTACACATCCCAGGACGTTACCAAATGCTCACTTTTTCATTTAAAATGTTAGTTGCACAGATATTGCCCTTCTCCTTTCAGGAAAACAGTTGCAATCATTTGCTAATAAAAATGTGGTTGAAATGTACTACTTTCTGCAGTCCAGAAGCTGCACAGTTTGGCACGTTAGCCTTGCAGCAAGAAAACCCTGGGTTCAATTCCTTCTCTGGACTCTTTCTGGATGGAATTTGCGTGTTATCTCTGTGCAGGCAAAGGTTTTCACTTGGTACTCTGGCCTCCTTCAGCAGTCCAGAATCAGGTGTACCTTGCTACCAGCCCCAAAGCATTAAGGTAGCCTGGCCATTGCCTTCCTACACATTTCTGCCCAATTCAAATCTCCCTTCACTCCTCTATATCACCTTTCTACCTTTTGACTCGATTTTTCCTGTAGAATGTCAGCAGCCAATCAGTGAACAGAAGGAGAAGTTGTGAACAATGACACAGATTTTCTGCGCTGGTTTAAAATTGTAGTCTGCTTGTAGTTTTAGCAATGCCAGCGGAGGAAGAGAACAAATCTGTTTAGTCCGTGTTGGTTATTCTTCCAAAACTTTTGATTAACATCAACAGTGTGACTGTTGATTAAAATCCACAGCTGCACTGTGCACTTCTCTCTTCACAGTGGATGATGGCTGTTTACAGTGCAGGCTGTCTGGTAAACTTCATTTTGATGCACCAGTTCAGCGTTGAGCAGAGGAACGACTCCACAGTTGAGTGCATATGGAACATGCTGTTGGTGTATCAACTATGGTTTTAACTTGTAAATATGACAGTAGCAGATATCTAAAGGTAGCTCTGACAGATAGACAAAGCTGTCTACACATACTAACGACGTAGCACAGATCGTCAAATCAATGAGCCAAACCGTTGTATAAATGAGCAATAAATATATCAACAGTAACGGTGAATGGGACATCGCTATGGGGTGAGCAGCAGTAAGTAGAAATTAATTATTTACCTGTGGAGAAGTTTGGGAAAATTAGGACAATGTCTGGAAGGAAAGGTGGGAGGAGGTGAACAACGACAGCTGTCATGGCTGTGGAGATGTTTGGGAGCTGAAAGGGGACAAGTCCTGATGCAGCAGAGCTCTCTGAGGGGTAAAGTTACAGAGAAAACTGCTACCATAAAAAAAAAAAGATCATACTTAGAAAGTAAGAAAGTATATCCCAAAGAAAAAGAGACTTCATCTGAAGCTGAGTCAAGCATTTTGTATAAAAATAACACAATTAGCTGTGTTTTATGGGCAATGCCTGTTATTGATTTTTTTTTTGTCCTAATATGAGAAAGTGTTATTAATTAATCATAATAGCAGCCTGCCAAATGTACTTTTTCCTATTCAGCTGATTAAAATGAACTAAGATGAGATGGCGACTAACCAGTGAAACAAACTAATCTGTACAGTTTTAGTCAGCATTTAAACCATATTAACCTGATGGAAGACATTCAAAGCTCATCACTGATGATAACATTCTTCCTAGACAAACAGCTTGTGTTATACTTGTCCTGTTAGATCTTCATGCAACATTAGACACGGCTCATCGCAATATTTTACAGAAGCTTGGTAATTCTACAGCTGGTAGATCACCTTTAAGACAGACTCCAGTTTGTTCATTCATGCTGGCTTTTCTTTTTCTTTTTTTTCATGAAAACGTCCCATAAAGACTACAATAAGCCCATTTCGGTGCTTTCTGTTTGAAGAATATGATTTTGACACTATTTAAACCACAAATGTTTGGATAGTTACTGCATGAACAATTATGTTTCAGCTGCCAATAACTTACGTAGCCCCTAAAGCCCTCTTCTTAACACTAGAACAGAGTTCAGACCTGAGCCCTGCTCAGAACCTTTGGGATGTTGGTGGCCAGTTAAAGACATGGTGTACACACCATGTCTTTAACATAAATAGTTATGTGACTCAACTGCCCAAATGCAATTTTATTGTTTCGGTTAACATACTTACTACATTTGCTAACATGCCACAGTGCAGCATCTCGAAAGCATTCACAGCGTTTTGTTTTTTCCACATTTTATATTATAAACTTTTCCACACTGAATTTAATTAATCTCTTTCCAGATGCGGCGGTGGCCTTTGTATGGAGGCCTTAATCCTCTACAGGGCCATCACAAGTTCAAGTCCAGGCCCAAAGACATTTGCTGCATGTCTTCCCCTCACAACTTGCCTTCTTGTCTGACAACACACTTCCCTCCGGTGGCTGGAACGTGGGTAAGTTCCAGCTCTTCCTGGTGGCTCCTGGTGCCCAGGGCCCAGAGCAGTGGCCCGGTCAGGCCTCTGCTGAAGGTTGGGGGGAAAAAAAAACAACTTGGATTTTAAGAATACTAAACATTCAGCTAAACGTCTTTTTTCCAAAGTGATATATGTTTATGCCAGCATTTGGTGTTTCTGTTTCCATGCAATTGGTTTTGAGTTTTTCTGATGTCTTGTTGTATTAGTTCCTATTGCTTATTGAACTACAAATAAAAATAAGACGAGAGGCGGATGTTTACTTAAGAAAATGTGGGTGTTTCATACAAGAAAGAGAACTTGTATTTACAATTCCAATAAGTGCATTGGCGGACCAATGAACACACACACACACACACACGCACACAAACATCCAGACACTCTAGATGTGCCATCATGATCTGATGCTGGTGTGCGTCACTCAGAAGGCAGTTGATGATAGTTTTTGTGTTTTGTGTCCCTCATTCTTCAGCAAACCGAGCAGCAGCTCAGCTCAGACGCATGGATGAGTGTGACAACATTTTGCGAACTGACTAGTAGAGGTGAGAAGCTAAATTTTTTTTGCCATTCACAGTTACCCATGTTCAGGTTTATTATATCCGAACAGTAAAATTCAATGAAGAAAAAATTACATTTTGGGCTGCATTCAAAAGCAGACTAATGACTTGTAAAGTTGTGACCCATATGCAGGCAGACAGGCAGTAGAAAGGTTTGTTGTTCAAAAAAAGTGTAATGTAAAAAAAGAAAAAGTTAAAGCTGACAACAAAATCCAAAACTAGTTGTGGGACCATCTTTGTCTGGTAATTTAGTTGTACTCCTGGTGGGTTGGAATTCTGACTTTACTTTAAACATTTCCTCTACATTTTTGTCCAATTGTTATTTTTTATCACCAGAATCCCACTGGTTATTTCAGTCTTGCAAATCTTTGACTTACAACTTACTTAGACACAGCTCTCTTTATCAATTATCTCATGCTTGTGTTTACGGATATTTACTTCTAATCAGCATATAATGAGATAGGTTTGCAGAATCAGAAGCAGATTACATGCCACTTTCCATTTCTGTCAAAATATGGACTGGAATTTTTTTTTGTAAGTATCGTCACAAAATACGCTCTAATCAATTATCTACGCTGGAAGGATCTGACACACACACACACACACACACACACACACACACACACACACACACACACACACACACACACACACGCATACATACAGAGAGAGAGAGCTGACTAAGGGGCAACATTGTCTCTCCTGGTTAAGTCTGTCGTCCGCACAGCAAACTTGATGAAGTAAAATTAACAAATCCTGTAAGACGGCCAGAATAAATTTCACAACGAAGCTTGTCTTTTAGCTGTTTATGTTTCCTTTGATTAATTAAAGTAATAGGTAAATATCTCAAGCTGTTTTTTAGGACAGTTATTTGATTTGTAGGTTATCTAAAGTTTCACTGTTTAAAACTGATTTTGGACAGAATCATGGATGGTTTCAGGTGTGGACAGTTATAAGGGTGTGTGTTGGCGTTGAGAAACACACATGATCAGGTCCCTACTGTGGGACGATTCCCTTTATGGATGTTTAAACAAACATAAGATGAAGAAATGACATAAAATGGCTGCTAGAGTTTGAAGCGTGGATGAGAGACTGTTGGGAGCGACACAAGAAGACGCCACTGAGAATCAGGGACTCTATCATAGGCTTCATTCTAATTTAAATTAATTTCATTTTGGAACATTTTTGCTGACATAAATTGATGTTATTTTGAGAGATTTTCCTTGTTGCTTGTTTGTTTTTCCATATTATGGTTTAGTCTTACTATTATTGTTGAATAAATCGATTGTTTTATTCAAAATAAAACAATATTGCTATTGAAAATAATAGCAATTTTCATTTAGTGTATATAGTTTTCTGAATTCAGCATTTGTAATGCTGTATCTAAAAAGGAATATAAATAAATGAAAATACCTGAAAATTTGTCTGAATGAGGAAACAAGGCAAGACAATAGCCACCAAAGGCCAACATCGACAAACTCATGAGTCTTTTTTAAACCTACTGCTTTCTAATTTATGACCTCTAACCCGAGTAATTATCACTTACCCTTACACTAAACATACTCTTTATTTTCTTCCCCATCCCCATAGTTTATGTCTTTTCTTGTAATTTTTTACAAATTCTATCCTACTGATTGGACAGAATTTCTTATTTACCTTTAAATGCCATTTTACCCTTAATCCCTCCACCTTTTAAGTCTAACACCATCCCTTATAAGTTCTTACTGAGTGTTTTCTGTGTTTGTGTTTATTTGTGTTATTATTCCAGACGGACCAGTGATTTGCATACCAATCCCACGGAATACTAATTTTTCCAGTCTTCCCTTCTTTCCTGTAAATGTTTTCACTGCTGTAAATACCTTGAGGAGTAGCAACACTGCTACTGATAAATAATGCACCACAGATAAATGAAACACTATCTCATTTAATGAGCATGATTGCGTGTGTGTGTAGGTGTGCGTGTATGCGTGCGTGCGTGTGGTGTGTGAGTTAAAATTTGTGCTAAATAAGTCATTCCTGTCTTGTGAGGATGTGGGCATTTTCTACCAAGATAAAAGATCCAGCATATGTTTCTTGCTGTACCAACACCTCTGTCACAAGCTGCAGTCTTGGAAGTTTTTCTTTTTCTTGACAGAACAGCTGTCACAGTTACCAATTTCAGCACTTGCATTCATATAGATTTACTGTTGGGATGACTGCTGCTTACCAGTTTTAATGTTCATGTTGAACTTTATGGCAAGTTGTGAGTTTGTTTGCAGCTTCCCTTTAGGTCACACGTTAGCGCCAACCTTCCCATACACTTTTATACAAGTGGTGACCAGAGAATGGGCAAGTCTTTATAATGGGGTTCTTATGCAATCCATTCATACATTAATTATCTAACATGCTTATCCCTAGCAGGAAAGCAAGGGGTGCTGGTGCCTATCTCTAGTAGTAGCTATTTTTGAGGGCCATGCACATGACGAGCATATGACCTGTATTACAGCTAAATATTTTAGCTTTGTAAAATATCACCTTAAAAATAAATAAGGTGTTGAATTAGATGGAAACATTACAATCACCCTTTAATTTGCATTTTTAAAACAAATATGTGCTCAAGTGTAATTATGCAATTGAGTCTGAGTTTCATGGAAATTACTTGCAGACAATAAAGAGCTGAGAGTGTGCTGCCAGTGGAAACAATGAAAGTATTATATAAGTCCTTGAAGAAGGTAAATCAACTTCAATTGTGGTTGACTGGTTAGAAATTATCAGGAGGAAATCAGATTTCCAAACAAAAGAAACAAACATAAACCCAAAGAAGCGAAAGAGGCTCCGATGAAAACAAGGAATGTGGATAAAAGAGGATTTGGCTTCAGGTTGCTCATCCCCCAGTGAGAAGCTGACAGTGGCTCCCGAGCAGAACAATGGCGAAACAATGTTTAATCATGTTATAAAATATTTCAGACTAGAACTTTAGAACAGGACATTTAAACAACACTTGTTGCAGCAAGGATTCATGCTGAGACAGCCTCTACATGTACTGATATGTACTATAACTGTCCAGCTAAACCTGCGGTGTGACTGATTATTCATTTGTGTGCAAAAGTGATGTAATGTGAATTGAAGAAGTTGGGTCATCATGCTGTCTAAAGTAAGAAGCAATGTGGTAATACTGCATGAAAAATATAAAGTGCAGCACACATCAGCAGTGTCAGATGAAGGGCCTGCTCCTCCTTATTTCTGGCTGTTGCTGCTTCCCATGAATCATGAAGGTAATATTACAGCGAGGGAGCACTTAAAAGGTCAGATAATACCTGAACTATGACCCCATGTCCCAGAGGACCTGAAAAAGCTTCCAGGATGCAGAGCAGGACCAGACAGCGGAGAGAGAAGGAGAAAGTTCACACCATCTCTTCCATTTGTCATGATGGAGAAGGATTATAACCTCGACTTCATGGTTTTTCTGCTGCCTACGGTCAGATAGAGGTTTGAAGAGGAGTGGGAGAGCAAAGGAAGTGGAATGGCAGTGTTTGAAACAACTGATGGTGTTAGTTGATGTGGAGTATGGCCTTTGCTGCCTGGAAACTGAGCTGTTAGGATATGATGACAGACATGAGACTGTCAAACAGAAACAGTGTTCAGTCAGAGGCTATTCTCCAGATTTGTTGCAAGACTGACTGCTACTGGAGATCTCTCCTGCCCGTACCCTTCTCTACTTCAACTCTTTTAAGAAACTTGGATTATATGAGTTATAACAATAATGTATTTTAACAAGAGCAAAATGTTTTCTTAGAGACCCTCCAAATGACCAATATCAGAATTAATGAGTACAGATCTCAGTGCAGCAATAACTAAAGAGGAAATATCTATAGCAATAGGTCACTTAAAAACAGGTAAAGCTCCAGGCCCAGATGGGCTGCCGACAGAATTTTATAAGAAATGGGTTTATTGTAGGAAGAAAGGGATTTCATAATGGGAGATGAGTGCTGGATATCATTTATAATATGGAAGAAAAAACAGACACCGCTTTGCTATCATTGGATGCCGAAAAGGCCTTTGATAGAGTTGAATGGCCCTATTTATTTGA
>CAEFZX010024231.1:0-52541 GCA_903066825.1 Alfaro cultratus
AGAAGGCCTAAGAAGAACACTGACATGCTGAAAAGGCTGTTGGTACCACCAGGGAGAGAACTAAAATGTGCAGGATGCCGGCCCTCGAGGACCGACTTTGGGCACCCCTGGTTTATAGGCAACGAAACAAAATGAGAAGGGAAAACAAAACCCAAACAATATCTTACCTTGAGTAAAATGTAGTGGAGGTTGCTGTGGGGCTGCTTTGCTCCCTCTGCTATAGGAGGCTTTGGAAGTATCAAAGAAGTGGCGAAGCTTCTGAAGGAATTTGAGAGCAAAATGTGTTGCCGGGTGGTTAACTGGGTTTAAAGCAAAGGTCTGATGTGTTGGGTTTTTTCAGTAGGGAACTAACTGGAAACAACAAAAGCACAAAATATTGGATTGGAACACAAAAGACGGACAGCTTTGTTCTGAGGAACCCAGCTGTGAATGCATCTAAATAATCCAAAGAAACGCTTCTAAAGGCCTTGTGGAAGTTGGCTTTTCAGACTAGTCAGCAATTTATCATCAGCTTGATTCCAGATTAGTCCAAAAATGGAAGATTTTTATGTAGAGTACAAGCCTTAGCAGTTTTTCTTCTGTCAGCTCTGCTGTCAGTTGGACTGATCAGGATTTCATGCCTGAACATTTGTCATCTAGTGTTTTCTGTAACTGCTCACGATTCCTTTTTATTGCTGTAGGAGACATTTGGCCTCATCTTTGCAGAATTGTTTTGAATTCAGCATCACTGGAGAGTTTTTGACCATTTGGAAGATCACAATGCAGCATCTCATTTGGATGGAAAGCCTTACTTTAACTAGGCACTCCTAAAACCCTGATGTATTTCCTCAGATGTGGGCACGGTCCTTAGTTGTCCAGTTCCTGAAGTAGCAAAGTAGAACCAGACGAGGTTGCATTACATGCCATGTTGGTTTAAATCCACTTTTGACTCGTCAGCGCACGACATATATTCCCAAAAGTCTCGACTGCCCATCATTATGCCTCTTTGAAAACTGATTTCATTCTAAACTCACAGACCTTATGGTGCATTCACTGCAAACTCGTTTTGAGCATCAGGCGCGACTGGTTTACATTCAAAGTCTATGTGGAGGCGCGTCACGGTATGTTTCGCACATCTGGCGTGGCACGATTCGAACTGTTTGGAGGGTTAGACGCATTAAGAGCGCCCAACGCGTCCGACAAATAGGCTGGCAATGGAAAACAATGGCTAGAGAAATTGTGACGAGTCTGACGAGCCCTCGATGTGCCTCCATATAGACTTTGAATGTAAACCAGATGCGCCTGACGTGTGAAACACAAGATGTAGAGCAAAATGTCAAGAGTCTGCATTCAAAGTGCACACGCGTCAAACTTGAAGCACCAGATATGCTTTTGACGTGTTTGGTGTGAACGCACCATTAATAACTTATTTTCTAATTTGATTGGAGCATTCTGTTTCTTTTTGAGCTTACTTAGCATAGTTCTTTTCAGGCTGGATGACCCATATTTCTTCACACTGGTCAGTCAGCAGTGCTGCCCCAAGGGAGAGCCCAGGTGACCAAGGCCCACCGCCCCATTAAAAAATACTGAACTATCTATTGACCAAAATGAAACTCTTGTATTGTGATGCGTTTTTCAGCCATATTGCCCAGAATATGTGTGTACTGTATATACTTAGGAATACCATCCAAAAATTTGAATTGCCATTGTCCTGTTTTTTCTTGGCCTGGTGTGTAAAAGCTTTCTGCAGGTTCCTCTGTCGGGCATTAATGGGGCTTGACCACGGCGAGTGAAAATGAACTCAGCTTTTCCCTTCAATGTGTGTAATGACAGTTCATACCAAGCCACATTGGTTTACATGGCCTTTTCTATGGTGTAATAAATCATAATTGGAAAAATGCATTTTGTATTTTCGGAAGTTCTGTTTTCTCATGTAAATTTTTTATGATCACCTGAACATGGAAATGTGAAAGAAATACTAAAGCAGTTGAATTCTGAAATGGAGTAAATGTTTTTTCACTTCACTATTCTTAAGAGTTTCCTTTTACTAGTGCAGGAATTAAGCAGCTTAAATGAGCAGAAAGACCAAGTATATGAATCCATCTCTATATTATGTAGTTATGTTGGGAATGTCAGATTTTATTGCAGCAACATCATTCTTTTTAACTAGGGGAAATCATAGTCAACATTTAGGTTGTTTACGTGGTGTGAATAGTCTGAATTTCCTTCCTGGGAATTTTTCTTTAACATGTTCACTCTCACACTTCCTCAGAGAACAAAAGGAACACACTGTTACCAAATGGCCGGGTCACACTGACATTGTTCACTCCCAGATGGTTGAACAGAGCTGTCATTACAGAAGGTATAATCTCTAGAAATTTCTTTTAAATTTACCTTTATACTTGGCGAATAAATTGAAAAATGAGCCTGAACATGCATGGTCCTTCCTTGCTCTGGATAAGAACTGTAGAGGTGTTTTAAGAACATGTCAACCTTGCAGGGTTAAGGTTAACC
Organism: Alfaro cultratus; assembly: GCA_903066825.1. Lineage (NCBI taxonomy): Eukaryota > Metazoa > Chordata > Actinopteri > Cyprinodontiformes > Poeciliidae > Alfaro > Alfaro cultratus. The sequence goes on from CAEFZX010024231.1 coordinate 2,494, forward strand.
TAACCTTAACCTGAAACACTCAGGGAGCTGCCTGGTGGGTGAAAAACCTTTTCCAAAGCTCGACTGATGACTGGGGTAACTAAAGGCAATGTCCTTGTAGAACGTGTAAGTCTAACGCTAGCGGGAGAAAAGGCTTGCGGTCTTTTGCTAAAGACAAAAGTAAAATCCGACAAGAGGTTTTCATGCCGTTTCCATCAGTGGTTCTTGGTGCAGCGCCCCCACAAATTTAGTTTTAGCTCATATTTTCGACCCCTTAAATCACCTCAACACCTTTTGGTCTCTTCTTCGTCTTTTGAGCTAAGGTTCGTCATGGCTTCACATCTTATGCGACCACACCTCCTGCTCCTTTACTCTCGATCGTCCGACATGGGTTTGGATTCAGCCTGTTTGCCCGTTATTGTTGACACGTGTGAGAAATTGCTGCTGAGGCCAACCGATGTCCGCCTCAGCAGCGGCGCATACAAATCATGTTCCGGGCGAAGTCTGTGTCCCTGGGTTTCCCTCTCTCTCCCCTCGTGTCTTTGTGTGTCACCTTATCCTTTCTGCCTTTGCTTACATATTACCCGTCACATGACTCTTAACATTGCACTCACATTTTTCCAGGACGTCTCGGGGAGTGAAAGGTGGAGAATCATATTATAAGTGGCTGCGGAGCTGGGATAAAAGGCAAGGGTATCGGCCGTATATTTATTCATTTATTTTATAACTTATTAAGAACAGACTTCAAGGACTTGCCAACTTTGGCTTCTTGTGCATTTTCATAAAAGCGTAACCTTGGCGATACCGAGAGCTGTCCTACCACATCGTCTCTAATGGGACTGACAAAATCCTTTTTTGTCTGAATAATTTGTAATCAGTGACATTGGCCTTCATGAAATGTTGTCTACGTCCTTATAACATGTCGCTTTTCATTTGCACATTTTGGGGGGGAAAAAAAGGACGAGAATTCAAAATATCTGTCAAGGTGAAACATTTCAGATGCTAGCCTCTTAGAATTTCTAACCTTTTGACCTGACCTGATTATTTATATCGTAAATAATCACACACACACACACACACACACACACACACACACACGCACACACACACACACACACACACACACACACACACATGTAAAAGCCACCAAAAAGACTTACGAAAAAAAGGTGCAAGTTTATCACAAAAACAATTTATTGAACTCAGCTGAAAAGTAAGTTTGTATGTTTAGTTCTCTCCAAATTCAGCTGAGAAAAAAAAAAAAAAACTTTGGGGGGGAAAAAAAGCAAAAAACAAAGTTTTTCTCTGCACCATATCGTTCAGAAATAGAATTTCACTTTTATTATTCTCTCCTCAGGCCACATGCAGAATGTCATCTTCAGTTTTCCACTGTTAGCAAAAAAAAAATTGGTCTACCTTTATTATTCTGCAATTGGACAAAACCAACGTCTTTGGAAGAACGAAACTTAAAGCCCTTTTCCCCTAAGTCAGACTAAGTTGAAGATCTTTCACACAAAGTTTCTGAGTCTATTGACTTCCAAATAACCTTTACAACTGTATTTATTACTTTATTTCACTCTTTGATTTAACTTTGTAGAAGAGGGTTTTTTTGGGTTTTCTTTAAGCTTACATTTATAATTCATCAGGGAGTATTTTGGGCTGATAAATAGCAACTTTCACTTTGATTGTATCAGTAGCAGTTTGAGGTGATTTTCTCATAATCTTTATCTGACATCGACTTTGATTAATTATTAATTGCAGCAATGAAGATTAAAGAAATCTTGTATATTTAACTGTGATGAGAATAAAGGTGATTATTTAATGAAAGCATGAAGGTCTCCGCTCAGATCATTATCCCTGTTATTTTTAAAAAATATAGAACGTTAAGGTTTCACAAATCCTGAATTAGGAGCTGTACAGTCATTAAAACCACCGTGAGGCAAAAACCTTCCTGGTTTCTTTCTAAATGGCATCTGCTGGTAGAGGTGGTAAAACATAGTGGCGGTTATTCCCCAACTTTGTCGGGACATGTGCTCGATATGCAGTAATTTGCAATGCTTGCTACTTTCTTTCTTTTTTTTTTTTTTTTGGACAGATGTGAATTTGCAGGTTTTATTTGTCCAACTTTAAATATCCAAAAAAGCTCCAACACCAATACCCACAACCAAACTGTTCAAGACGTTCTTTTCAAGAATATCATTCGCCGTTTCTTCTGTCTTCTCTTTACTCCGGGCACTCTTTTTTTTCCTCTCTCTTTTTTTGTAGTCTTGTCCTCCCTGTTACCTGAAGCAAGAGCAGAAACATTAGCATTAGCATGTCTGGCTACAGTGCTGTCTGCATCAGGCTAACTTTATTCTAGCCACATGATTGGTGGATTTCTGAGCAACTGCTCTTCATGTTTTCTGTATATTAAACGTCCATCAAACCTTTCTCACATGTCTATCAAGGAAAGATTGTTTTGAGAAATATCGATCAGAGATATAAATACAGCAATGTCACTTAATGACATTGAGGCGCCATGAGGGATGGCAGTATTGACTCAGATTGTTTTCCCCAGTGGTTTTTGCCAGGATAGCCATGGCTTCTTCTTGTTCAAGTCGGGATAATTTGTCTGTGGAGGTAGCACAGCTATTTGGGGCTCATAGGACTATATTTAGAAAAATTAGACATAACTAGCTTAGAAACCAACCCAGACTCTCTCCCTCCTGACATGTTTGTGTGAATTCAGACAAATTTTTGTCTGAATTCACACCTCATGATTTATATCCTTATGTCATAAAGGGCGATTCCCCTTACACCAGAACAGGCAAGAAAATGTAGAGAACCCTAGATGATTGCTAGGATATGATGTTAGCCTAGCAACATCATCCTAGACTGGGCTACATAATGTTGGGGTATTTGCTTTATGGCTACTAATGATTAGATCTTATGCAATATTGGATTGCAGCCTACTCAGCAGACTTACCTATGAAGTATATTACCATTAATCTTACCTTGTGAAAAGTTTTCGCTGCAAATATGCAAACACACAGATGGCTGCCGGTCCTCACGACCAAGAGCTGCTATCCATCACTGTATTCTCTCATCATCAAAAAGTTTACAATAAAATGACAAGTTTTCTTGCCTGTTTGTGCAGCCAAACATTTTTCAGAAAAATCCACTACATAAAAGTGATATGAGGCTACCAACTGTCTGTTTTTTGACAAGTACTACAGGAGTGCATCGTTTGTTGACATGACATGCAAAGGGTCATCAGTTTGTTAGCCAGCTCTAATGGCAATACAGGTGCACAGTGTGACAGAAACCAGTTCTAATTCCAGTAAAGCAGCATTGGCAGCAAGCAGCCAATGAAAGGCAACATTGAAATAACAGATGAAGATCAGGTATGAAAACAAGTTGACAGCCAAAAAAAAGAAAAAAAAGATGTTAAAGGCATCAGAAAAGCTTTGACAGATCATGTGCCTTGTTAAAAAAAAAAAAAAAAGAGCCACAGAGGCAATGCTTCACAGCTGAATATCTGCACTAACAGAGGATTTATTGTATGAAAAGATTCAGCTTGTTTTCTTTGTAGGGCAATCCGAACAGACGACTTTAGAATCAGTCAAATTCCTGCTCATTATGTGCAGCATCTCTGCAGTCGCAACAGGAGATCTGATGGCCTTTCTTTTTCCTCCCAAGCGATGCCCATTAGCAATTACACTTTGCATTCTTCCACAGGCACCTACTACTTGGCACGCTTCCTGTCACTGGCCTCGAGCACTTACTTTTCCCTGGGCACGATGAACTCGCATGAGCCGCCGCTCGGTGGAGTGTTCTTGGAATATGGGAAGGATTTTCTTCCGGCTCTCGAGAAAGGGGAGCATAATTAATACTTTTAAAGGCTGCATCAGCACATGGTAGCTTTTCCCTAAAATCACGTCTTTTTCTGCCGTGGCTTTTTAACCAACTGTAAAGCTGCTGTACCGTTGGACCAGCATACAGTACCTTTCAAACGAATCCAAAACTCACATACTTTTTAGGGATTTAATGTAACAGGCCAATTCAAAGTGGAAGGAAAAAACTGCAAACTACAACATTAAAACGAAGGGGATTGCATTCAATCCCCTCCACTCTAATTCACTGACACCACCTGACAGAGAACATTAGAGCACAAACAGCAACATGAAGACCAACGGACACAGCAGACAGGTCAGGGAGAAAGCTTTGGACAAGGTCAAAGTGTCGGTCATATGCCAGGCTTTGAACATCTCACAAGCCAACATAATGGAACCATAACACTTTTAATAAGAGCTTATCAAATACAGAGACGGCTGTTAATATTTTAACAGCTTGTTAATGGGTGTGATCAATGCACTCTGGCACAACTGGCCCTTAAGAACATTCATGATCTTCAGATGGTCCAAAATGAAAGTGGCTTCGACTCCCCTGTTCTAATGGAATGCTTGGTTTTACTTTAATCTTGTCAATTTTTACATAAATAAAGGGATCAAATGACGTTAGTCTAAAGTAAGAAGTAAAATAATTGCAATCCCTTTTCCTGGGAATTCTGAATTGATTCAAAATGCTCAAAAATGTATTTTAGTCAGCTTAATTGTTTTGTAAATTTACATTTTGAGCAATTCTTTCATTTTTTTGGGGGGTGGGGGATAAAAATATCAATACTTATTTTTATAGAAAAAGCCAGGCACAATGAACTAACCTTACACTGGTAATTTGAGTTACAGTAACTTAAGCACAAACCTATTTTTTGTTTAAATATAAACTGGTCAAAGTTGATACAGTACTGAACTGTTTTCAGTAAATCTTCTATTTGTTTGCACCATCTTTTTCTCCTGTCAGTCCCATAATTTAAACACATTCTCCAGACCGTTTGAATAGAAAATTTATTTCTGAATCAAAAACAGTTTCTGAATCTGAATTGAAAAACACTGAGAGAAATGAGAAATGAAAAAAAAAAAAAAAAGAAAAGCAAAAAGTTGTTTTCTTCGTATGAACTCAGATCAAGTTGCCCCGTTAATGGGTGGGGCCTAGTGGGGGAGAAATGAGCAATTTTGCTTTCATAATTGATGTTCAAGATCAGTCTAAAGAAAAAACAGCAATGAGCAATGATGGGGACAACATCAACTAGGGTTGCCCTGATGCTTGTGTTAAACCTCAACAGCCTGATCCAGTCTAACATACGAGTTGCTGTTGCTCAGATTGCTGGTTCTGATAGGAAGGAGTCAGAATACATGGACAGCCACAGATCAATTAGGGTATCATGACTGACCACTGAAAGAACAAACAATACACGGGAATCAGAACTGCAGTAGAGAGCAGTGGAAGATGGTGGCCTGGTCTTTCTTCCACAGAAAGACTGGCTCTATTTCCACATGGAAAGCTGGACTATTTCTACGTTAGAGAAAGAGGCAGTGGGATGCTTTGAGGAATGTTCTGCTGGGAAACTTTCAACTTCTTGGTTCCACACACCACAACACACCATCAGACGCAGTGAAGTCCATGCTTTGGCGGCAAGAAAGGTGAGCAACACTCTACTTGGCATGTTATGCCTAATAATTAGGGTGGTTTAATATAAATAGACTAAATATTGTTCGTAAGGTGCATTTGCAAAAGTAGAGTGGACCAATCAATCATATTCAGGAACTGGAAATTGAAACATTTCCTGGAAACTTTTTTTTTTTTTTTAAGTTCACCTGGAACTCAAACACACAATATCCGAAAAATGTTGTTGTTCACCCGCAAAGGACCAAATTAAACGCACTGTGTTGTGCTTGGTAGTACTTCCAGAATAAATAAATCAAGGATAACATCAGCTACAGCAAGAGAAACTCTCCAACGTGTGACTTTAAGTGAAAAGCGCCTTTGGAGCTCACCTTTATGCGGTCCTCAGAGCTAAAAAGATGTGAAAGTATTTGACTTTCCCTTTCTGCAGAGAACAAACACTCGCTTGATGGGAGAGATCAAGAACACCCTGTGGGCAGAATTATCTCTTCTGCATCCCTGCGAGATCTCAGTGTTTGGCTTATGGCAGGAGCTTTTGGGATCCGCGTTGTTCAAAAAATGTTTTTTTCCCTTTACTGTTTTCCTTTTATGCATGGACTCCTTTCTGACATGTGTCTGGATGTGTCCTCTGAGAACATTACTGCATCTCACTTGTCTTAAGATGTGATGTGAGAAAATAAATCAAGGCCAGGTAGTTGATTTACTTCCTTTCCCCGGGGTTCCTTTTAATCTAATCATTAGAGTGTGCTACATAATGAGATGGAAAGGAAATACTGTCTCTTATTTTCTAGTAAGACGGAAAAGTTAGAGTTCGTATCTTTCTCAGAAGTTGCCAAGTGATGCTTAGGTGCTGGCATGTTCACCTGTGATATTGGTCCACTTTTACTGCTGTTTGGGTTCAGGTGCTGTACACATTTTACAAGGCAAATCATTAAAAATTATGAATACATTGCAATATTCTATTGCACCCATCTCCACAACTTACTCCTCAAATTGTCTGTTGTGATCTTTGGTCTTCATGTTTGTTCTGAGTCCTCCACAGAGTAGGCTAAGGGACTTTTCACACCTGATAATCCGGTAGATTCGGTTCCATTGACAACCAAAATTGCAACTTTTGTTGCATTTTCAGCTGGTGCGGTTCACTTTCACACTGAACCACACCCTTTGAAAAACCTGTTCCCCTCTTCGCCTGTGGTGGCGCCGCACCCAGAACCACTGAAGGAAATGACATAAAAACCTCTAATGAAGACACATCAACGACTTCACGAATGAAGTGGTGTCAGATTTTGGCAGTTGTAGGATTTCACTTTTGTCTAAGCCATTTCTTCCACTAGGGCGAGACGTTTTTGATTGCTTTTACCCAGAATCCCCTGCTTCTTGCCTTATGGTGCGTTCACATCTAATGCGTTATGCGTGTCAAAAACGCGTCAAACGCTTCAAGTTTGACGCACGTGCACTTTGAATGCAGACGCTTGATGGTGCCTTCTCACCAATCGCATTCTGAGCGTCAGGCGCCTCTGGTTTACATTCAGAGTCTATGTGGAGGCGTGTCAGCGCCGTCAAAATCACTCTACCGCTGCTTTCCGTCGCAGGGCTATTTGTCGGACATGTCAGATGCCAACATCTTTCTTTCGTGCTTTCTGACCAAACAGCCAGACGGAAATTTAAAGAGGAGCGGCGAAAGCAAATGAGGCGGATTAGCAGTGCTTGCCAGCAACTGATTGTGTCATTCAGGAACTCCTGCTTGGATAGTGAGCTGTTAGCAACGGCCTTCAGTCAGAGACTCACTGCTACCACCACTACATCATCATCCACAACCACTCCTTCAAGACATTTGAACATAAAATTTCCACAAAGCACACAGTCATTCTAAGAAAGACAACTGAGAAAACTGTTTCATAAGCTGGGATCCTTCAACTCGGTCAGCCATATGCCTGCCGAGGGAAAACACTTCAAGAATTTCCACAGTGAGGTTTGGCTCTGTAAAGGTTCAGAATTACTACTTCCACACAATCAATAAGCTGCCAAAGTTCAGAGTGCACAGAGAAATGAAAGAAGCCATAACCAAGAGCTCTGCTAAACTCCATAAAACACACACACACACACACGCAGACACTCTTTTTCTCTCACACACTGTCAGGAGCGGCGCGAAGAGAACCCTGACAGACAGATCCGTCCCACTGCAGCAAATTCCTCAGCAAAACGCCACCAGGGGACGTCATGTTCCTTCTCTGACAAGGAATGTTTAAAATTAAACTCGTGGCCCGTTATTGTTTCAGAACTCTTATCAAAGGCAGCAGCAAACTGCACCATTATTACAGCTTGTAGGGCTGCACAATGCCAGCCATGTTTCCACCAGGCCTCCATCTGCCTTAACGTTTCCCCCCATCTATCAGAGCTTAGGAATTAATCAATGGATTCATAATGGCCTTCCAGCCCCGTGGCGTGTCTCACGGCTACGCAGCGCAAATAGGATGCAAAGCTGCCATCCTCAAAGAATTTCCATCACAGGAATAATGCGGTCCCAGGGCGCCGCTGCAGAGGCTCGCCCCGAGCGTCGGGGCCCACGTAATTTAAACACATACGCAGGTTCTTACTCCACCTTAATCAATGCCAGAGGTGTCTTTTAGTTGGGGAGAGATAGGAAGGCAATAAAGAGATAACACTGGCATAACCTGGGGACTTGCTGCAGAAAAAAAAACCCTGAACTGCCAAAGCCTTCTGGGTAATGAGAACAAAACTCCTGACAAAGATTTCTGCTTTTTTTTTTTTTTTACACCGCAGTAAAGTCACATAATAAGCAGAATCACAACAAGTTGACAAATTATTCTGAGAAGAGAAATTTATCAGATTGGTTTGACTCGTAAAGAATCAACACTACGCATAACGCTCCCAAAATCTGAGCATAAAGTTGGGAAACGATGGAATATGTCATCCCTAACATGACCAACTCCACTAAAAATCCTACACTGCTGAAATATTTGCTACTTCGTGACACTTTGAAAATAAAAGAGAAATTCCAATTTATGCCTGCACATAAACAGATAAGCATGAGTCGAGGAACTTTTTTAGAAAAAAATACAAACTAAAGCTAGAATCCTTCAATGTAACATTTCCTGTTTTTAAAAAGACATTCGGCCCCTCTCTCTCTCTCTCTCTCTCTCTCTCTCTCCCTCTCTCCCTCTATCCTCCCATCTGCTCTGAAACTGATGGATGAAACCATTTCCCCCAAAACCAAACATGCCTAAAAACATTATTAGTGCCATTTCCTCTTCCTTAGTAAGGTGAGAAGCGCTGAAGGCGGCGCGGCGAGAGCCTTTCCTGGTGATAAAGTGGCCTCCTCTTTAGGTCTCCTTCATATCGCGGAGGAAATGTGTGAGATTTATCAGTGCCGGGCCGCTGAGGAGCTGCTTTCTGCGGCGGCGGGGCGGCTTTCTGAGGAGGCTTGTTGTGCTGCTCGTCCTCAGGTGGCAGGTGGAAACCAGACACGATATGATACGACCTCAGGATTTCTGTTTCTGATAGTAATGTCAGAAACACAAAGGTGTGAAAGGACAACTGATAACGAGCAGGAGGGGAAAGGATATACAGGGAAAAACTATTTCTTTCTCCTTTCACCTTTTTCTTATACTTGAATCACATCAACTAGTACGTAAAGTGTAAAAAGTAGTAAAAGAAGTAGAACCTATTTTTGTTGCACTAACCACATTCAAATTCAATTACTGCCAAAGTAGAAAATGAAGAAATGAATTAAAAGTACATTTCTGACTGGCAGATTGTGTCACTTAGAACAAGACATTTTCCTCCGTGTTTTAAGTGCAATAATCTACCAGTGGAGCTAGTACTTTTTCATCAATATGAAGGAATTATTGACTCAAAACAAGCTCCTATATCTTGTCAAAAAGTTACTTTTAAGTAAATTTTGTCTAATTTTGAGTGTATTAAGATTTTGTGTTTTTGCAGCGTATGAATGCATGATTTATTATTTCATGTCTAGCCGTCAGACATATCCTATTCAAGGGATTTCTTGACTCTGCAGACTCCGGCGGTAATCATGCCTTGGTGTGAAAGTTAAAGTGAAGTCAAAAACCTGGATAATTGCTGTTATTACTTCATCTAGCTAGGGAAAACAGTTTTTTCTCTGTCTGGTATGAATGCCTATTGATGATCTAAAACCTTTCAGTATGACTGGGAGGAAAATAAAAGACAAAAAGAACAAATCCGTAGCAGGGCAATGCTGTTTTCACAGCACTGCATCCTCTGCTAAACCAAACTACAAAAGATTAATTAGTGTTATACTCGCCCCATCCGTGTTTCCCCGGAGTTCATTTACTCTCTTTCTGTTATTGTTGATATATGTTTTTGCTTTCTTTCTTTCTTGACCTTTTGTGAATCTTTTGCTTGTGATGCTAACCTTTTGCATGGACTAAACCGAACTGCGCACCAATTACTGCTCCTTAATAACAATGAAGCCGCTGCCTTTCCCCCACTGAAAGTAATTAGGCTCCTTGTAAATTAGATAGGGACCTTTAGTCCTGGCAGTGAAGCTTTTGCATTTGAACACAAAAGTCCTGGCAACCAGGCTGGAGCATCAGCTACACTCACTCAAGGTGGATGTGTGCTGTGAATTTCTCATTTCCTTTGCGTCTCCCTTCACAGAACTGAAGGTTTTTTTAACATACGTATCGTGTGTCACGACCGCAACACTAGCCTGGCTCTACTGCTCTATGGGGTCGATACTTCCAAATCTAAGCCTTCACACTTTACGCACCTCTCCAGACATCTTAAGCACATTATTCCCCTCTGCAATGGAGTAAGATCACACAAGGACATCATAAAAATCCAAGCTGTGGATGCTCTTTGCAGGGAGTTGGATGAGTCTGTTAGGTGAATTAATAATGGATATAGAGGGTTGGTATGCTCTGACCTCCAGATGGAATACTGCTGTTAACGGAAGAGAAGCAAGTATGACGAGATGTGGGTGGATTTACCCAAAATATTGATAATATTGATGCCAAGTTGGTATCAGTATCGGATCAATGCTAACACGATGAAATTGTTACTTTAGTTTCAGATTCCCTCTTGAAATGGTACTTTATTCTTGCAGGGTTTCCCCCAGTGTATTGCAGGCCTGGCGGCTTTACTAGCGTGGGAGAGAGGGAGTAGTTTAATTGGTCAACCTAAAAAGCAATAAGTTATAATTGCAGTTTACTGATTTGTATTTGTGAACAAACTGAGCTCAAACTCAAGGATTAAACTCAGAGCATCAGATTGTAGCTATGGCAACAAAACAATCTAACTATGAAGATTGTTCTTTGAACCTTTACAAAGTAAACTTGCCAGCTCCTTAAAATCTTACATATAAATTTTAAAACAGTTTAAAATCTTTTAATCTACATATGCTGAAACCATTGAATCAAATTTAGCAGCATTGATAATCTCAATAAACAAATGTTACATTTATCTATCTGTGGTCTGTGTTAATATATTAGCATTTTTGTATACTCTTGAACTTAAATATCAATATTGGTATTGTAATGGTAATATTGGCCCTGTATTTACTTAGTATCAGATCAATACCAAGATATGCAGTATAGCACACCTCCAAATTGTACATACAGGCCTGTTGACGTTTTGATTTATCTATTGAGACAAAGACTCATACAAATCAGTTTCTAAATGGCTGACTTATGGTGTGTTCACACCCAACACGTTACGCACGCCGAAAATGAGTCTGACGCTTCAAGTTAGACGCGTGTTCACCTTCAATGCAGATGCCCGACTTTGCTCTATGCTGAGCGTTTTGTGTATCTGGTTTACATTCAAAGTCTATCTGGAGACGCGTCTAACGGGTCAAAATCGCTTTAGTCATTGTTTTACATTGCTGGCCTATTTGTCGGACACATTGGACTCGCTTGACGCATAAAACACTCAAAACGCTCCAAACACTTCCAATCGCGCCACACTAGACTCGCCCTCGACCCGCCTCCACATAGACTTTGAATGTAAAGGAGACGGGCGAAATGCGCTTGGTGTGAACGCACCATATGACCCCAAATAAACTTTCACACATATATTAGTCACATATATTAGTGACTTACTAATATGCTAATAATGTTTATGCATACTCTGCATTAGGTCTGTTTATTGTTGTTACTTGGGCCATTTCCCAGTTCTGTTTGAATTATATTCCAGGCCAGATTTTGTAATCAGTTCACGTTTGGGAAATCTCCCCGAACAAGAAAACAAGTCGGAGTTCTGCAATTTTACTGTGAGCTATTTTTCTTTTAAAAAAAGAAGAAAAAAGAAAGAAAAGAAGTAAAAAAAAAAAGACAGAGAAGAAAGCTGAATCATTAACATTTCTTCTTGCCGGGTAGAGTGAACCTTGTTGAGCTCGGTAACGGCAAGCATTGTTGACACCCTGCATCTTATTTAATGTGCTACAGAGTCAGTCAGGCCAAGACATTCAGCATCAAAGCCAAATCACACAAGCATCTCAGGAGTGCCTTAGCAACACGCTGCATTCTACATAGAAGTAAAATCAGGGAGGGGAAGAATCATTCATCAAAAGCATGTTCCTGGATCAAACCCCTCTTAAAGGAACATGCTTAATTTATCCTCTCAGCTCAGTGACACTTCACTCTTTTCCTTCTAATTACACATTATGAATGTTGTGTAATTTGGCGAGGCTGAAATCCGGATGCGGCGACACACATCTATAAATTAGGCAGCCATTATTCTTTATGATGGCTTCGGTGGAAAGACGATGCCTAATTGTGGCTTGATTAAGGCTGAAGGTGGTGCAGCTGACAGCATATGGACAACTCCACATTTCCAGACCCAAGCAATTTACATCTTATCTTTCTATGCTGAAGCCCTGGCTTTCTAATTAACGTCCCACTTCTTCATTTTTTATTTTTTTCTTCAACCACGATGATGAAGGTAAGGCAGACTTCAGAATCTCCGAAACTCGTTTAATCATATTGCACCTCCAGGAAATAAAACCCCAAAATGCTCACTGCCTTCAGAGTGCAATAAATAGCAGAGTCAAAGATGGCATTCTGAGATGTCATTTCTACCAGTAATGGGTTTGTAGCTCTGGCGTCTTGGCTCTCCATTGTAAGGTAATTGAGGTATTATTACATGGTGAAATTGGGTCAGTTTTGCCTTGGCAGGAAATAGGCAACAAGACGGCCGAGCTCTCTTTCACAGAGATTGCCATCAGAAGCACATAGAGCTTTGTGGCGATGATCGATACGACGAATCAAATGCAGTGACTTTAAGTCCTGACCTGCAGGATTATTTCACAAACCCAGTCATTTCTTTGTGATCTTCTTTATCTCATTTTGGCACAAACAGTCACTTTTGAACTTCGTCATTTTATCTTTGCGGGAGGACTTATTCTTGAGGCCAAATTTTGGTTTTCAAGGTATTATTCACAATAGAAACGATGGTTCTCATTCTTCTGCCGAATTGGTTTGTGTCTACGCTTTAACTCTGTTAAATCTAATGGGAACACTTTGTTTTAAAATCGACCAGTTTTATAATGATTTGTCCAAAACGTCACAGTCCTTAAAATTGCAAAAGGACGCCACCTACAGTTCATATGGGATGTCTGGGAGATACGATATTCTGAATTCAGATTTGCACTAGTCTGAGTGACTGCTTTTAATTTTTATAAAAGGAAGTTTCGATTGCCCCTGCCTTTCACTTGCATCCAACACCAAAATGAGCTTTTTCCAGGTGACCAAAATGTTGGAAGCGCTGCATAGATGTTTAATGATAATAAACTTTATGTAAATATTGCCTCTTTCAAAACAGTTTTTGATGTGGCATTATAAAAGTTCTCACTCGTAGCTGGTCGTCAGATACAGGCTACTCAGCGGTGAGCACATTTCTGCTAAAGCACTAACAGGGCTATTTTTTGTTTAGTGCTTTTGCTAACTTTGAAGCACACTTAGCTCTCACTAAATTCATTTTATTGTAAAAAAAAAAAAAAATTCTTTAGAACTAATTTATTTCTGTTTTGTAATTTTTCAGTTGAATAAAGTTTGACATCTAGAGTTGAACATTTTCAGAGTTCTTCAAGTAGTTAGGGGCTTATATCCCTACTCTTATTTTGAAGAAGGTGACTGGTTTCTCTCCTCACATTCCCTTTACTTCAAGAAACTTTCTTGAGCAAATGGAAAACATACAAAAAACAAAACAAAAACAAACAAAACACATATACAGAGGAATACAACACATAAAAATAACTAGGGGAGTTAACTAAACAAATATAAATCAAAATTCACATTCTTTGCATTGTTTTGAGAGCCTCCCCATATTTTCTACCCTTAACGCTGATCAGCAAATGCCCTTTATTCTGTACCCAGAATGCATTGCTGTACAATTACAGCCTCTAGTTCTACATTAACAATTTAAACTCTACTGACAAAATATTTCACCCTATTGAAAGTCATATTTTGTGTTGTAGCATATGCTGTCATTGTCTCATGGTGAGTATAAATGTGCTTTAGCATTAGCTTCCACTCAGTAACATGTTGGTGTATTGCTTTAGCATTCATTTCCGTCAGTGTAGTGGTTTAATATTCATTTTTGCTAGATAGCATATCGTAGTAGTGCTTTAGCATTAGCTTTGCTAAATACAATGTTGGAGCAGGGCTTTAGTGTTAGCAGAACTAATGTTCATGGTTAGTGCTGTAGTATTAGCATAACTGCATGTGTATTATGTCAAGCCATAAAGCTGACTGAGTACATCTGTCTATAACGTAATGCATTTTCTGGAGAATAAAATATGTCTGTTCCTCTCCACTGGAAATGGAGAAAAATTAGATAGTGTGGAAAAAGTTCTTCCAACACAACGCTGTTGCTTGTTTATGTTCTGCTCTGAATGGAAAGTTAAATGGAGCTCAAGTATCTTAGTATTTCATTTGCTGTTGTTTGTGGGATCAACAGAGAGATGGACAGACAGATCACTGCTTTGTTTGCACAGATAAAAAGTTTTGCTCTCATTTGTAGTTGAGAAAAAAGGAGCTCAGCTGAAAAAGCAGAGTGTTTGGATTTAGTGCCCCAGATTGGCACAAAGCCTTAACTTTGGATGTCGCTTTTTGATTCATGACCAAAAGAAAGATGTCTGCAGATGTTAGCACTCTAAAAACAGTTTCCTTTACAGAGTAAGTGTCTGGACTCAGCCTGTGAGATAGACGGTAAGAGCCAGAATATTCGCTGCTGCTCTTCCACATCAAAGGGAGTCGGCAGAGGAGGCTGGGGAACTGATTAGGGCATTTTCCACTCAAATTCTATGGAGGTTTATCAGGCGCATCCTGCTGGGAGGAGACCCCCAGGGCAGATGGAGAACTTGCTGGAGGGATGAGATATCCCTTCTGGTCTTAGAATGCCTTGAGATCCCCCAGGAGGAGAGGGAGGACGTTTCACTGGAGGGGCTTGCTGGGTTTCCCTTTTCACTGTTCTTGGACCTCATGCCTCGGGGACCTGACTAAACAAAACGCACTGGATGAATGGATGGATGGATTAATGCAGTGGTTCTCAAAGATTTTCTTCTGGGCCCCCCTTTGGATTACAATAAAATTCCCCCCAAAAAAGAAAAAAAAAAAAAACATCAACTGGGCACACGCATCGTTCAACCAGACATAAACTTATACACATATTTTGTTTTCACACTTCAGGTTGCAACAAAACACACTACAAACTATCTGTACAGTGAAACACTTTTCTGTAACTGTTTTTTTTTTTTTTTTCATTCATCCATACTGCTTCCCGCGCCCCACTGCAATGGCACTGCACCCCCCCTAGGGGGCGCGCCCCACTCTTTGGGAACCACTTGATTAATGGAACGAACAAAAGAACGAACGAACTGATGTACAATTACAAATATTTCAAAAATAATTATCATCTGAACACTAATGTTGTGAAAATCAGCTAAAACTTTAACAATCACTGCAGTTTGGTTGGTTTTGTGTTTTTCACTGGCGGTTTTAAGACGCCACCTATTGGCCCGGCAGACCTTCTGCACCATTTTCTGTGGCGCTGCATCATGTAGTGCGGAGCAGGGGAAAAAAATCCATCCTTAATTTTTTAGAAATGTTTCACAGAAACGTAGTGGAAAATAGGAAAATATTTTATTTTCCTGAAGCACAGACTCTCAGAACTGTCTGGTACTCTCATTTGCATCTTGCTAGCTAATGTTCTGTTACCGTTCTTTACATTTCTCTGGATCCCTCGTCGCTGAGTATTCTGTGCCTTCGCTGCTTACCATACATCCGGTCTAAAGAAACTCAGACCTCAGCTGCACTCCTCCACAAAAACAGGCTTATTTCTGCCAAAACATGTCTCTGAGCAGCTACTGCAAGAAGCTAGAATGTCAAAAAGAACAAAAACTAAACAAAACAAAACAAGGGCATATGCCAAAGGTTATCTTTGTGTCTCTGTTTTTAAAAACAACAATGTGATGTCATTTCCAAGCCCACATGAGTCAAGCAAACACATCACCTAACCTTTTGAAAGCATCTAAATATACCTGTGCAGGCCAAGTCAGCATGCACGCAGCCATTCTACAGTACGTGTAAATAGAGTGCCAGATTCACAGGTGGCTGGACACTGCTGACAATGTCAGAGAAAAACACAGCCTTCACACACAGCTGACAGGCTGCTAGCAGAGCAGCATTATTTCTGTGTGCAGCCGTAAGTCGTCAGAGTTAAATCATGCTGCTGTGAAAAGCAGGGACATGTTCACCTGCTGCAGCCGGCGTTCATACTTCATACAGCGGATGCACTACGGAAGTCAAGTTGTTTTTTTGTTTTTTCTGTTATTATAATTATTTCAAAACAAAAGAGAATTTTTAATTGTGACACTTTAATAACTGTCCTTTGATGCATTTTTTAGGACTTTCATCGAATCATGTCTGACATCTGCATAACATTTATATTCGGTGCAAGTTACAAAAGGCCAAATCCAACAGGAACATTAAATCCACCATAAATGAAGAGTAATTCTGCTTAATGCAAACTGCATTCAGTCCAGCACAGGGCCGGCTGTGGCTTAGGTAGCATGGGGCTCCAGGACTCTAGGGGGCACCATAAAAAAGGAGCCCCCTTTTTGTATGGGAGCTCCCATGAAATTCACAATTTTTTTAAATTTGTGAATTTAAAAAAATTACAGATTTTTTAAATCTAAAATAATGTAAAAATAAATAAATAAATAAACTACAAAAATTTAACTAAAGATTTGTGATTTTTTTTTTTTAGGTAATAAAATAACTTCTGAATATAAAATAAATCTGCATCAATATAGCTGCTTCTAAAAATAATAGCTCCCCCTCCTTCTCTACTACTTGGTTTGTTCCTTCAACCCATGTGCCGCATTTCTAAAGCTGAGTTATGTTATAAAAACAATATTGCCAATTTGCACAACTGCTTTGTAAGGAAAGCATACTTCCTTGTTGAGGTGCAGCAGTGGTTCTGTGTGCTCCTGTCCTTTATGAAGTGGAAAGAGTGTTTGTTTTTGAAAAACACAGAGAAAGGCACTTGGAGCAAAATTTCGTTTGTCACCTTACTCAATTCCCAGAATGCAACAGTGATCTTACCGAAGCTACTTCCTGAAATTACTAATATTCGTATATATTCTTTCACCGATGAACAAATGTGTTTTTTCTTTTTTCTCCTATGAAGAATTGTGACAAGATTATCACACGAGTCCAAGTTTGCATTTATTAGGAGAAGAAAAGTGTTCACATTTGGCTTTAGGGCAGCCTTGGATGTCTTCCAGGTTTTCTACTTATCAAACATTTCCACTGCCAAAAGACAAAGGTAGGCTGTCTTTAAGCTACATGACCTGTGTCTTCTGCACAACACGACTGCCTGGTGACATTCTGAACAGCATTTATTCTTGTAGAAACACAGCTCAGCAAGGAAGAAATCTTTTTTTTTTTTTTTTGCCCGGCAACTAATATTAGACTCATCAAACAGATGATTACTGTATGAAACCAGAAGAAGCTTTGGCATGACTATGTGTTGGCGCAAAGCCACCATGTCACTGGTGAGGCATGTTGTGTGTAGCATTACAGAAGAAGAACTTGGAAGCAAAACTAAAGCTTTAGTTCTGCAACTCTAGCTATTCATAGCTCCTGTTCTAATGGAGACATGTAAACCTGTTCATGAATTCACCCACACAAAACAAAACATCTGGATCATTTCTTTCCCAAATGCTGCGTTTCCTCTGTGCTGTGGACACACAGGTTGGAATGATTGAACCAATCATCATGACCCGGTTCGTTGGGTCAGAAGATACTAGAAAGAACTTCTGTATTTTTCTCAGACTGATGTCGTGGTGTGATATAAACTCACTTTGCAACATCTGTTACCCTTTCAGTTGCCACGGTTTGCTTTCACACCTTGTCAAACAAACCAAACTCTTTGAAAATCCTGTGCACACCCTCGCCTGTGGAGGTTCTGCACCAAGAACCACTGAAGGAAACAATTCAAAAACCTCTGAAGAAGACACATGCACAACTTCCTGCTTCACAAAATACAAACAAATATGGAATGATGAGAGATTTTGGTTGTTGTAGGATTTCTCTTTTGTCTTTGGCCAAAGACTGCAAGCCATTTCTCCTGCTAGCGCTAGACTAGCATGTTTGTTTTGGTTGTATTTACCCAGAATGCCCTGCGCTATAGATCTTGTGAAAACTTGCTTAGCCCGGTGGAAGGGAAGCGTTTTTTGAGAATCAGAAGCAGCACTAAGATTTTTTAACCACATGGCAAAAAATGACCATTACTTTCCATATATTTTAACGATAAACATTTGGCCCCACTAAATGAAGGACATGTTAACTGATCCCCCGTTACGGCTGGTGTTCTCTGAACCTACACAGTTCATTGTCACTCATTTGTAAAACCCTTATATATTCTGTCTTTTATCACTTCCTGGTCTTTTACTGAAACATGATAATCTGGGGATCAAATTGTGTTTGCTTCCGTGTCGAATGCATAGTAAGGTGATGCTGGTGCCTCAGTTCCCATGTATTGTGTCTTCTTAAGCCATTGAAACACGAGACAGAAACAGAGCAGAGTGACAAAGTGACACCAGAACTAAGCAAGTAATGTTTCTTGATACTCGCTAAAAAAGAAATGAAAGCTGACAGGAGTGAGTCTGATGGAAAAAAAGAGAACTTGCAAACAGAAAAGTCACACTAACACGACTAATGACAGAAAAAAAACAGATTCCCTCTGGGCTAAAGAGGAGTAGTCATGAGCTGTAGATGACTGGATATTCAGAAATATGAGTCTAGAGCTTCAGTTTGAACTAATCTGAGTGTGCAGAAATGAGAATGTTTTCAGTCACTGTAGTTACAGTATTTGGTTGTATGTTGGACGATGAACCTCTGCAATAAATTCCCAGAAGACTGTTGGAACCCTTTAAGACTTCCTTCATTTAAAAGGCATTTTGGTGCTTCAGCTGTTTTTTCAAGATGGCAGTCTGTCGTAGCTAAGAAACTCTAGAGCCGAGTCATTTTCTTATGACTTATGAATTGATCAAACTCCATAAGGGAACCTTACATTTAAGCAAAGACACATTTGTGACCAACTAACTACCTGGATTGCTGGAAATTGATAGGAGTCTGAGATTGTTATTGAATTTTCTCCCCTTTTTTAAATGGCTGATAAAACCCCCCCCCAAAAAACATGATATTGTTCATCTTTAAAGCGTTTTTATGCTGCCTTTGATTTCTGCTTTTTGATATTGACCATGCAATCAATAAAGCGTTTCTACAGCGGCGCTGGTGATATTACTCAATTTTCACAGTTAGGTAATATTAGTCTCGCTAGAGCCAATCTATTGATCTGACCCGTTGGTACGAGCAGCTATCTCTCTCTCTCTCTCTCTCTCTCTCTCTCTCCACAGACGTTGTGCTGCCAGCACTGTAATTTTAACACAGCAGCTTAGTCAGACTTTACTGTCAGAGCCAAAGTATTATTATTTTTTTTTCATTTTCATTTAAAAACACTGTAGTTTGCCAGGAGTAATTAGGCGAGATTCAAAATATATTAAAAACAGAAAAACAGGTTTTAATTAAAGGAAGGCAGTCATCTATAGTTGACTTAGATAAAGTGATTAAATTCATTTCAAATGAGCAACCGCAATTAATATTTTGGTTGAAATTAGTATTTTTGGGATTGCTACTGAAAATGCCTCGGAAACTACAGTATAATAACTTAATCTTTAAACAGAAAGTTTGCACTCCGTCACCTTAACCCGTTTTTCTTTTGCGGCTGTTCAGCTGAAAGATCTCATGATAGTCAAGAGAATAATAATAATACCTCCTGACATCAGATATTTAAGACTGTTATGTAGGCTTAATGCCAAGCAATATGACGCTTCATTTGCCTGATCTTGACTGAAGACTGAACACTATGCCAGCTCATTTTCAGCCATTCAGATAAACAAGTGAAACAGACTAAGTGTCTGGTTGTTCGAAAAGTTTTATTGCGCTGAAATGAAAACAAGAAACTATAAAAGTGGTAAATAATAAATAAAGCTTTATTTCAAAGCTTTATTCCAGGTGAGTTCATCACGATGTGTAAGGGACATGCAGGTTGCATTTTTTCCCCCCCTCTTTTCTTTCATTTTCATGGATTATTATTTTTGCTCCTTGGTGAAATCCTTTGCTGTTGCATGCGTATGAGTGGCAGGTCCTAATATGCGCCGCAGCCACTGTGCCGAATGTTTCAGTAAAGCAGACTAATTGGAGCCCCGACGGCCAGGTGTGGATGAGCTGAGGTTGCTGCCAGGGCTTTGGCCACTGTAGCCAATCTTTCAACCGATTCTCAAATGATCAAGGCGCACAGGTTTGAGGGGTGGGGGGGGGTCAAAGGTCCCGAAGAGGACCCTGTTGAAATGCTATGCCTTTGGTCAGTCCAGTTTTTGCAGAGACTGCACAATAAAATACATTCTACTTGTCATAAAAGTGCTTTTGTCCCTGGGCAAGCATAAACTGTTCAGGAGTCTTCATGACACAAGCACAAGGTGTTTCATAGCACACAGTGGTGCTCTGTGTGTCACAGAGAGGGAGCTTATGCTCTGTCACCTCCGGTCAACCACAGCCAGAGGTGAGAGAGCCAACACTGAGCCTGTGGTTCAGGAACACCCAGAAGCATAAACACAAATACATGAAATACACAGCAGAGCAAGAGAGTCTCACTATGACCTGAAGTGCAGAACAAGCACAGTGATCATATGGCCTTTATCAGTACATGCAGTATAGGATGTTAGTGAAACAGACTTGCTAAGACTGCTGATGTACTAGCATTGTCCCTGCTTGTGCTAAATTTGCTGGGTTTTTTTTGTTGTTGATCCAAGTTGTAATGTCCATTTTGGCATTAGAACTTTGATGAGTACTAAAGTGTCTTTTTGTGACTGGCTGAGTGCCGTAACGGAAACAGGAAACTGTGCCACAGGTAAAGGTACATAAAACAAAACTTTTTTAAAGATAAAGTTAACAAAAACTATAATGGAATGTGTCTGTATCAGTGGTATAATGTAAATGCTATAACCTTCCAGCCCTCTTAGCAGGCTTCCCTATACGTTCCTCCCTCCATCTCTTAGATCCTTTCTTCCCCAATACAAGCTCACATGGTTCTTGCTCCTTTACAACTCTATGATTTTCAACAAGCTGCGTTCTCACTACCAGTCAGGGAAAAACCCCACACGGTGCGATAATCGGCCAAGACAATCCAACATGTTGAATAGGTCCGATTTCAGATGGGAGCGGTCCCGACGTTCTACCGACTGGACCCGATCAGTTGTAACACACCACACACTGCAGGATGATCTGTCACGATTATCGTAAGCGACAATCTTAGAATGCAGAACGTTCCAAGATTGTTGTAAGGGGGAAATCGGGGGCAAAAAATCCTGCAGTGTGAACTGGGCTTAACTACGAGCAAAGTGGAAGTCAGATTTCTTGTTTGTGTTCAAAAACCTGCAGAATAATTATTTATTTTCCTTTTGGGATCAATAAAGTATTTTTGAATTGAATTTGAATAAAGCTGATTCTGAGTCAGTTTTTAAAATTTTCAAAACACATCGAGAACTTGAGTGGTTTAAACTGCACTTACTGTTGGTTCCCTTGGAAACCAACAGCACCAGATCAAAACAAACCATTAACCTGCCAGGACTCTTTGGACTTCTCTCACAGCTGAATGGTAAGTTTCTTTTCTGTCGTTGACAATCTGTAGTTTACAGTAGAAGTAAAGTAAACCTGGGTGTAGCTTTGTCTTTAATGTTTCCATTCTTAAAAAAAAAAAAAAATCATGTTACCTGTTATTGTTTGTTTTCATCCCCTAGTAAAGTTCAAACTGAAGTTCGTTAAAGACGATTTCTCACATAGAAGAGAGAATTTGATTTCACTTTAGTGCCTCTTTTCGCATTTTTAGTCTTTTTCTTTACTTCTGTGAAATTTGTTGTAAGGCAAGACATGTTGACTTTTGAAATAAAAAATTGTTTATGTATAAATCTTCTGGAGACGTATTGTGATTGCTGTTTCTGACTTGTGCTCATCTGCTCCAACCAGTGCTAGATCAAACATGGAGAGCTTTCTGGTGAAAGACAACAAGAAGACCAGCCCAATGATGCATTTACCAGACGTGAGTTGTTCTCAACTTATCACTCTTTTTGACTTATAACGAGCTAGGAGTGCAATAATTACAGGTGTCCAATATCGACCCAATGCCAAGTAAATACAAGATCAGATACCAATACAGGAAGTTTTTATTATTTGAGTTTGATATATGATCACATTTCTAACCTCTAGGTGTTATTGTGTTTTATTTTCTTTAAAGTCTTTTGTATAACGTTTGAAAAGTGTCTACAAATAATTTGAACTGAAATTTGCATTTTTCCTAATTATAGTGCCACAAATATCTCATTTGAGAGCAAATCTAAAATCCATTTTTTTAAACAAGGCGTCTCAAACAAGAATATTGAGTTGAGAGGTGAGAAAAATCCCAATCCATGCCTTTCGGTACAGACAGTGGCAGATAATGTCAGTTATTCTGTTTATTTGGTTGAGATCTGTCCGTCAACTGATAAAATCACAAATTGCCACTTTGGTTAAAATGAAAACAAACCAAAAAAAAACAAATCAAAACAAAAACAATTCAAGGTCAAGTGGAAAACTGGATTGTTGTGTTTTAAAATCAGTGGTTAAATATGTAGATAAGGCCGGGTTGCATGGAGGCTCATGTCTAAAACAAATAACATTTACCTTAAGACTATTAATTAAAATACCTCAAATATTTTTTAACTAATATAAAGATTGAAACTGTTTTGTTTCCCATTTTCTACTGATGAACATCAGAACTCAGGAAGTTTGACTTAAAATTAGTTTGACTGATGCATTTTATTTTTCTAGTTTCTTTTTTCCTTAAAGAAACATAACCTGCCATTTGTTGGACAATGCATTTTTGGATTTTGTTGCAAGGCACCAATAAAAATAAAGAAATTAATGTCATGGATCTAAATATACATCTAAAACTATCAAATCTAGACGGAATTATTACAAACCAATGATTCTTAAAAAAGTCATATTAATTATAGTATGAAAGAAGGACATACAAGAACTTTCATTTTTGAGATGTCTTCATTCTGTTTTGTGAATTTAACGTTCTACGACATTTCTCTCACTGTCCGCCCTGACAGAACGCTAGTGGCGCCCACCTGAACGTAGTTCACGATGAGAGTCTGAGCAGAGCCGGCGACACTAACGGTGATCAGCTCCCCCGTCCTGAAGAGAACAGACCGCTTTTTGGGAGCCTTCCTCCTTTGCCTAAGAAGCTCTCCTCCAAACGCGGGAGGAGGACGTACATCTGCGACCAGTGTGGGAAGACCTTCCGGAGGAAAAGGCGTCTGACGGCCCATCTGCAGAGTCACGGCGTTGAGAGGCCGTACAGCTGTGTCCAGTGCGGGAAGAGTTTTATTCAGAAGGGGAATCTGACGATCCATCAGCGCGTCCACACCAGAGAGAGTTTACCTCAGGCCTGAACTGGAGGGAAGTTTATCAGAGCCTTGTCATCAACATACATTGACCGAAATGTACATTTGAACTTAACAGCTTAAATAAAATTCATTGGTGAGAGCAAAGTAACGTTGCAGTGATTTTTTTTTTTACAAGGAATCAAACGCACTACCTGCGTTTGTCCTGCATGTGCAGCAGAGGGCGCAGTACGCGACTTCTCAGTGTTTTGCCAACCTCCATAAAACAGAATAATAAGAAGAAATCAATAGAAAAAGATCGAGGTCAATAGCCTTTGTAAACATCATAAAAAATGTTACTAAGCAATTTACTGCAAACAACCATTAAAATAAAACTAGGCTGTTTGTCAGCTGATCAAAATTTGAGACCATAACTCAGAAAAATCCCCCCCCAAAAAAAACCCCTGAAAGAGAAACAACAATTTCAAGAAAGAAGTGATGAGTAGCTGCACCGTCTACCTGACACTCTGAGGGCACCGCAGTCCACTGACTGTTTGAAAAAGGCCTTAAGACATTTCTTTTTAGCAAAGTGTTTGGTTCATTTTCTTACATACTAGTTTTAATCTCTTTAATCTATGCATCTATTCATTTATTTAATTTTAATGTATTTTTATCCATTACAAATGCTTGTTTTGTTCCTGTTTCCTGCCCTTTGAGATTTAAAGGGCCATTATAAATAAAACTATTATTATTTTAACATTTCAACAATAATTCACCTTCAGGTGAAGGAAATACCACATCATCGTACCGACTCTGCCAGCAGCTGTTTTGTAGTCAAAACGTTCCCTAAAGTTCTACATAACTTCATCAAAACTGAGCGAATTTTCAGTCATTTGATTTGCCAAGCGGTTTTTCATCTTGCAGTGAATACGAAGCCGACATACTCCAATGTGTGTGAGCTTCGCCAGCTAAGAGAACAGTCAGTTCACGGGAAGAGGATGACTGAGTGATTTTGTGATAAATTGGATAGAAATGCACAGCAGCTGGATCCAGATTGACAGCTCCAAGTCAATGAACACCCAGGTATAGAGGTGTAATATCTCCTAAGAGTCTATTTTTCTGACTGACAGACAAGTTCACCCAGGTTACTATTTTCACAGCGCAAGGCAGTTCTTCAAGCGTGCAGAACTTGGACCCACTGAGGGAAATAAGGAGAGACGCTGCTGTCAAGCTGCTGCTTGAAGAATGAACACACAAACATTAAGAGTAAGACCGAGCAGGGGGGCCAGGGGGTGTTATTTGGAGAATCAGCGCAGATGCATTGACTGACAATTCCCCGCTAAATGGTTTTGCAGCAGAATTATTGCTTTACAAGCTGTATTTTCTCCTGTGAGCAGCGTTATGCTGTTCACTGGATCGATTAATTTCATATCTAATGATATCTGCGCTCGCTGAATGCTCAAAAAGTTGGAGGATTTCAGCATTCCCAGAGGAAAAGCTGTAAATCACAGAGTCTTTGAGGAGGAGACCAGCAGCTGTAAGATAACAGAACATGATGGGACGACAGAGTGTGTTAAAACAACCAATTACAGGAATCATGGATAAACTTTTCTCTGCAACTACGAAAACAAAAAATCTAAAACATCCGAACTAAGCTATGTTAACCAAATGATGTTGGCTTAAGCTGAATAAGCAAAACCACTTCAATGTTTTAATGGTGCTTCCTATGATGTGGATGATTTAAGCTTCAGTCTATAACCCTTAGGGAAAAAAAGTGTTTTTTTACATATTTGTTAAAACTGCAACAGTTTATGAGACCGATCATCTACAGAAAAATTGAGCTTCTCCACTTCCTCCCAGTGCTACTTTTTATTCACAGATTCCCTGACTGATGTTATACTGTCACGATGTAACGATAAGCTTAACAAACATGTGAGAAACATACATATATATATATATTTAATAAAAGTTACGTACTGTTGCTTTAATAGCCTTCTGGAGCACCTCATTATTTGAATTAGGTGTAGTGAAGCTGACACACATCTAAAACAGTGAGGCCCTGAGGACCAGGTGTGGGACAGGCTGGTCAAAGGTCACATTCATGCAGAAGTCAATTGTGACCCAAATCCAAATTTATTTGCCAATATGTGACCCAGATCCAGCTTATTCAGTGCAGCCTGAATGTCCCTGTTCCAGTCTTTACATCCCCCAAAAAATCTGATTGGTGCCATGTTCACATGTGGAGCTAAATCAGATACGAATCCGATTGTGATTGTAGTGTGATGAATTGTGGAAAAAGTTATTACAAAGCAATGTAAATCTGTGCAGGTTTATTCGTTTTTTTCAGCAAACAACTCTAAACCTTTCAGCTATCGCTTTTCTTCTCATGCAATATGACATTTAAAAGAGTTAGACCACTGACTGAGTACACTGAGTCAGACTGGTTTCTACATGACTGGAATATCTTTCTATACAGCCAGTGAAAGATGTGACCATCCATTGGAAAGTGCTGTGTAGATCAAAGAGCTCTGCATCAGTGTTGGACAGTGGAAATGATTAGTCCATGCCCAGTGGCTGTCTTAACCTCAGTGAAGTTGGCTTTGGTAGGAGACTTTTTTTTTCTGCTTCACTGCTTTCCATCGCAGCTTTTTCAACCCTGATGTCGGACTGGAAATTGTTCAGAACGAATCGCCAACAACCTTCCAACCAGAAGCCCCAAAACGACTCTCAATGCCAGGCGGTGCAACGGCCAAAGTTAAAGTTCTCTATTTCTTAACTGGCCAAATTTACAAGGCAACACATTTCGCGTTTGAAGTTGGAAAAAAATGTAAAATCCTGCAGCGCAAACTGTCACAGCGCGGCAACATTCTCACCCACTCGAGTGCGGCAGGGGTCAGACTTCTGGTTCAAAGAGAGACGGGCTGTCAGGCTGTCAATCATCTCTCGGCCGGATGAAAGATCAAAAGGCAGATCAGACGACTCTGCTGTTTTGAGCCGAGCGTTGTTCTCGCTTTGGAACAGTTTTTGCCTTTGGTGCTGTGTGCTGTCTTACCGCCGCCCCTCCAGATCATTATTATCGCCGTCCCCGGCTTGGCTGCTGTATGACACTTGTATATGTGGTCACGTTAGGTGTTCAAGCTGTGAGGGGGTCTATTCCTTTCTTGATTGGCCTCAAACTGCAAACTGTGACCGACTTGCTAACATCGTCGTCAAAGTTCTGATCTTTGCCCAAGTCACTTGGGCCTCTGGTAATTTACTCCCTTAGAGGTTCAGGACTACAACCCACTTTGGGGGGCTGGACGAGAATTCCTTCACAGGGACGATGTTAGTTCAACCAAAAAGGCAGATAAAACCCTGCGCTAAAAAAAGTAAAGTTAACCTTTAAAGTTAGCCATATATATTCTGCTGTTTAGATTCAAATAATGTGCTTTTGGCATCCTTGCTTACTGCATCTTGCACATAATGTGAAGAGACAGCACTGGCTGCAACAAGCCTCAGGTTGGGCTTTGATCAAAACATCAGAGAGCGATGCTTAGGCAGGTATTTAGATTTTCTTCTCTTTTAACAGACTCTCCAGTCTGTTAATCATGACTTTAAGCCATTTTTCACGCCAATAAACTTAATGGCTCATGATTACTCTGGTTTGTGTCGAAAGTCCAGAAACACCACCGATGAGTTCTTGCTTTCAATGTTTAAAGAAAAACCTTATGAGACTTCCGGTTGGACTGCAGGATGGAGTAGACGCTTTTTCTGATGCTCCCACCGCGAACATTACTAGTCTATTAAATTTCACTTCGTGTTTGTTAATCCAATAGTAACTAAGTGCTGCACTGGAACCACGACCAGTTAGTCAGACGATGACCAGCAGAACCAAAAAAGAAGAACAGATAAAAGACGAGGGGAACATGATGGCTGTGCTAACGGCTACGTTATCTGACCATAAGAAATCCCTCACAGTGGAGTTCACTAAACGCCGCAATTAGTGAACTGGAGCACTTTGAATGTACCATTTCTACCCACCACCAACAGATTTCATCACTGGAGAATGTGGCCACCAACATGAGCGATGACATACAGGCAATTCAAGCTGAGCTAGCTACAGTGACCAGAGAGAACAACAGACTGAAAGCTAAGCTAATCGACTTGGAAAGTAGGAGCCGCCGCAACAACGCTAGGTTGTTGGGACTTCCTGAAGGTATAGAAGGGTCGCATCTGACAACATTGTTCTCTCAGCTACTTCTGGAGCTCTTTGGGGAAGATACGTTGAAAAAGGCTCCGGAGCTGGATCAATCACACTGGATGCTAACTGCCCTCCAGTGGAATAATTATTAGTTGGATCCAAGCTGTTTATTTGTGGTATTAAACTAGCCACTTCAAGAACTCAGACAGTTCTTTATAGCTTGTTTATTGCAAAGCTGTCTCTAGAATTTCTTTGCTATATTATTATTCTTTCGATTAAACTGTACAATTAAAATTAGCCCTGGACTTGATTACTTTTATAGAGACTGGACTAGAATGCCGAGATGACCAATAGACTACTGATTCAGAGCCAGCATATCTGTCCTGATGTGTATTATCTATTATGTTGATTTAACTCAGTTAAGGAGTTTTTCAGAAGTTCTTCTACAGCTACATTGGTTGAATTTGTGGTTGTCTGGTTTGAGCTGGTTGCCTTCTGACAAGTGACCATTCTGATTTTGGCAGGAGGAAAATTTTAGTCTATACTGAAGGAAGTGTCCCAGGGGACAGAAGATGGACACGTAAATTTTTGTCTTTACTTTAAAGGGTTCTGGGTCCAGATGCGTGTGTTTTTAGTTTAGTGTGTCTCCTTTTTTTTTTTTTTTTCTTTTTCTCTCTCTACAGTTGCCGCCCAACAATATGCCAAGTACCAGTCTCCTTTCAGCCAAAACCGGACTGCCATACTGCAATGTATATACCTCTTCGGGAATGGTAAGGTATGACCAGCACAGGTAATAATTTGAGGGTTGTTTCGTGGAACGTGAGAGGTTTAGGAAATGCCACCAAGATTGCTAAGGTCATGGCTCATTTGCAGCAACTTAAAGGGGACATATTCTTACAAGAAACACACCTTTGTAATAGAGAAATAATGTGACTTAAAGGAAGTTGGATTAGCCATGTATTTCACTCTAGATTCAATGCCAAGGCTCGAGGAACAGCCATGCTTATTCGTAACAATATTATGTTTGAACAACAGAAAATAATA
Organism: Alfaro cultratus; assembly: GCA_903066825.1. Taxonomy (NCBI): domain Eukaryota; kingdom Metazoa; phylum Chordata; class Actinopteri; order Cyprinodontiformes; family Poeciliidae; genus Alfaro; species Alfaro cultratus. Next base: position 31,191 of record CAEFZX010024231.1, read on the forward strand.
GCGGACACAGAGGGCCGTTTCATAATTGTGTTCAGCAAATTGCAAAACTCTCTGGTGATACTAGCTTGCGTCTACGGTCCAAATTGGGATGATGACACCTTTGTGTCTAAACTCTTTTCATCTATGCCTGATATTGAAAACTATTATTTAATTTTAGGGGGAGACTTTAACATGATCCAGGATGCCCTGTTGGACAGATCCTCAAAAAAAAACAAAAAAACAAAACAAAACTATCTTATTATCTGATGCTGCTAAAAGTCTTAATGTTGTTAAGACTGAGTTGGGACTGATGGATCCATGGAGACATGTCAACCCAGCACTTAAGCAGTTTTCCTTCTTTTCCCATGCCCTCCATACCTATACACATAGATTTTTTCCTTATTGATATTAGACTGCTCTCTAAAGTAAAAGCCTGTGATTATCACGCTGTAGCTAAGTTCGACCAATCGCCAGTCTCCTTAGATTCAGAATTGCTCTTTGATTTTGTCAAATGACCATGAGCTCTTTCTCCCGCTAGCGATAGTCTTGCGTGTTTGTTTTGGTTGTAGTTACCCAGAATACCCTGCTGTTCTTAACTTCCTGACTTTGGCACAGTCTCAGGTCCGCTTTGAGTTCCCATGTGCTTGATTGCGACAGGGTTCACTTCAACCTAGGTTTCTTAGCAGACCAGTTTTTGTTTTTGTCAGAGTTTGATTGCGCATTCACACCTCCCAGAACGAACCGGACTTTCTAGGCAAATAAACTGGAGTTTGATTGTTACAGACTTCTAAGTTCTAGTCCCAAAATTTTAATTTTCCACACAGAATCTTGCGCAATGTGCTTACGGACATACAGAACTGGTTCAGTAGAGAAACAGAAATCAATGCTGAACCGTCGTGTGTCAGACCAGAAGAGAACGGTCTTAATAAAGTTCATTTATTGTAATTCCAGCAGGTGACGCCCCGATAGCAGGGGGATATTTCTTCATGTACAGAACTATCATCCTCCTTTCACCATGAAAAACAGAATAAATTGAGGGAAGACAAGGACAACAGGAGCAAGCTAAAATAAGTACTTAACACTTTATTTATCATTTGTTCTGGTTATTGTCTCCCATCTCCCACCGCTGCACCAGCTAATTCCCCAACCTTCCTGTCGACCTTTAGTTCTGTGTTTACACTCCGACACACCGATAGGCACGTAAAGATAAAAGGATCGACACAGAAAGTCAGACATTAAAAGAAATATGCGCTACTCAAGCCGGCCACAGGCCACAATTTGTTCTCTTTGTTATAATCGACTATTTTTTTTCCTTGGGTTTAATTTCACAGATCATCAAAACTAACAGCATACTTGCAAAATAAACTTTTACTTGGTTTTAAAATGTGTTTAGAAGTGAAACCCCGAATTCAGCCACACCTCACAGAACAAACAATTTTCTTTCATCAAAGAGAATCGGTCAACATGACAGGAGGTAGTTCTCAACTGTCTGGCCCTTTATGGGAGGAACAGCAAGAAGGAAACAATAGCTGATAGAAAGATATGCAATATGAAGTTCTGTTTCATCCCTTTAGCTGGTGGGGCCTTTTGTTTACAACTAATGCCTGTCGATGCAAACTGAACACATACCAAGGATCATACCGGGAGCACTTTGCTGTCATCTGGCAGTATGATCTGTGCTACCGGGACTGGAACTGGGACATCACAGCAACACCCAACACTCAGCTACCGAGGAACTACTTAGTCCAATTCATTTGATTTCAAAGGGCTGTAACGAAAAACGATCCGGCATTTAAAATTCTCAATATTAACCTGGGAATGAACAGAGTGACAACTGAGAAACAAACGGGTGAGTAGGAACATAAAACTGAGCTGATAAACACAACAATCGCAGCCACTTCAGCGCCACTTCGCTGTGGTTCATGAATTTTTCACGGCCTCTCTTAACCCCTGTGTGCCACATTTATAAGAATCCGGGTTAATTCATCCTTTCTCCTTTACACATTGGAACCGAGATGATTTTTTTTCTGTCTTTTTTTTTTTGTGGCACAAGATGCAGTGAACCTTTGACTTCAATTTCCTGGAGCTGGCAGAGCAAAATTAGAAGAATGTTTCAGCGGAGTGCACTGCTCCCTGGCCTCCATTGTGAAGGCTAAGATAAAAGGTGGGGAGGCCTGATGTAGTTACTGACGGATGACCCCTCATCATTTAGTCTGCCCCGCCGCGGCGCCAGAGGTGTGGAACCTTGTCATTGGAAAAGCTTCATCCATTCACCAGAAAACACGAAGCAGAGCAACACACAACACCATGCTCCAGCTATTTTAAAGTGAATATGCATGTCATAGAAAACACAGGAGGTAAATATCTTTAAAGAAAAGCATAGATGAGCATTGACTAAAAACAGAAAAAGGTCCACAAACCCCAAGAATTAAGCAAGAATTTACCTCTTAAGAAATAACTTAGCTCAAATTTTAATCTTTTAAAACACCAAAGATTTATTTATTTAGTTATTTTAAGTTAAGCTGGTACAAGAAAGGGTGCAGTAACAACATACTGTTACTATTCTTATTAGCAATGACCAAAAAATAATTTTGAAAACAGGATTGTTTTTCTTTTGTGAGGATCTGTTTACGTTGTTATGTCTGATGTTCTGGTATTTCATGTTGTTGATTTTGAAACCAGGTAAGACTGTTCAAATGGGACAAATAAAAATAGTGACAAAATAATTGGTTCCAAACCCTAAAGCACGGCGATGCAGTTGGTAGATCTGCTGCCTTTTCAACAAGATCTCTTAGTCTTCGTCTTTCAGATTATATGAGGTGAGAGATGTTACTTTAGATGACTAGAGATAATTCTATCAGTGTTAGCTGTAGCTTATAGCATGGAACCAAAATAAATGCATAAATGTTAGGATTTCTATAATAAATGTGACAGAATATTTACAGTAACTGTTTTTTGGGGGGTAGACATTAAAGATTCATCTAATTATCTGAGAACTTAGAGGAGCCTCAAGGCTTTGTTACGTTACGATTTACTATGCAGCGCTCTGTGTTTCAGCCGGATGATTATTTGCGTTGCGCAACGCTCTCACTTCCACTGATGAGCTGTGGTTGACGAATGCTAAGTGCTGTTAGCAGCGATGGAGGGAGACGGAGACGGACAGGAAGAGTTGCTGGAATCAGTTTTAGCTAAACAGAAAAGAAAACGGCTCAGTGGTGGACTGGAAAACAGGACTGGCTTTCCCCAATACCACATCCTCGATGCTCCGCCCTTTTTACCTGTGATTATTACTCAAATCTGCCTTGTTATAAATACATGAGGAAATACATTTTGGCTAACATTACGTGTACTTGCTGATCGACGAGAGTAATGACATGGAGAAAAAAAAAAAAAAACACCTCAGAAATATTTAAAAATGCTTTTCCCTGCGTCAAACCCGAAACTGAAAAAGGAGTGCAATATAGAAGGAATTGCTTTTAACTTTTAAAAGTTCATTTGAAATGTTTTATTTCTCATTTGGTTTTTGAAAAAGTTCCATATTTATTGTTACTTTATTTGTCGCCTTAGAAAAATGTTCTTCATACCAAGGTGGAAGAAGAACATTTAAACACAAACACAGAAACAATCAGATTAACTCAACAATAGAAAGTCTATGAAATATCAGTACAAATATCAAGTGCAAGTCTCAAGATTTCAGTTCGATCTTGAGACTAAAAGTAATGTTTGAATTTTAGTAAACTGAATTGTTTTCACTAGCATTTTCTTTCTTATATATTTGTTTTCCTAGCTTAAGTAGACAATTTTTCTTTTTGATTACTCTATTAGTCAGAGCAACAACTGACCACTCACTGCCTAAAATAATGCTTTGCCGGCGCCGTAGTCGACGCTGTGCAGTAAAGCTTTAACTTCTCATCCTTCCTCTTCCAGACACTGTTGGTTTAAACTTCAACTCCTCAGCTGAACAGTGAACAGGGCGACAGTCTACGGGCATTTCAAACGGCGTCGGTGTTTCATTAGCTTTTGATAATGGAATTAAACTGGGGATTAGTTTACAGGCTGTCTGACAGCGTGGCCCCTCATGTCATTCGCCCTCGGGGACCAATTTTTCTCAGCTTAGAGCGGTCTTGCTGCGCCTCGGCTTGGACCGCCGCTCTGGCAGGAGGCTGCCTTCCTCTCCCCTGGTGGATTGGTCACAGTTTCTTCATCCATTATGTTGCTATTTGCAACCACCCCCTGCTGTCAGTGGTATGAAACAATTAGCAATCAATGAGATCCTGCTGTCAACGGGAAGTTGACTGCAAGATATCCATCATGCATGTTAGCGGGGGGGAAAGCAAGGAATGTCTTCTGAAAACATTTTAAATTAAAAGCATGTAAATCAAACCTATTCATGTAATATTTCTGCGCTCCATTCATGTGCATTTTTTAAAAAGATTTTTGTAGTTTAATCTAACAAGAAGCAAAAACTTCAACTCTGAAGAGAGAGAATACTTTAAATAAATGCAGATGGCTTTTTTAGCGAGAGCGGCTGTATGCCATATTTATTAAGTTGTTGTTGCGGGAGGGGATGTGTAGGGAAATAAAGTGATGAAGGTGAAATCGGAGACCATTTTAATGAAGTTTTATATAAGGGTACCACATCCCATGATGCCGTCTGCTTCATGCAAGTCACTCAGACATTAAACAGCTCCTTGGTCTTTCAGTCTGGGTGGGCGGGCACACTGGGTTTGCATCCGAACGTGTCACAGGCTACAAGTTGAACTTTTCTTTTTTATATTAGATCAAATTCTGTATCGTACCGACTTTTTTTGCTTTATTTGAAGGGGTGTGCATAAGAATGACATGACATAACATCTGTTATGAACATGAAGGAGTTTTATGAATTGTTGTGACTGTTGTCATGAAGTGTCATTTGGTAAATAATGACACTTTTAATGTAACTTTGTACTAAAAGTTACATTAAAAATGCATTGAAACTGTCAGCTTTTAATGCAGTTAGGCCAACTTCTTATTTTTGGGAGTTGTGCGAAACAAAGGGTTGTATGCTGCGCATGCTAGCAGATTTGTTTGCATTCTGACTTGTAATAACTGCAGACTTTGTTGTATTTTTACTTTATATGATGAGGTTTATATTGTACTCTTTCCTCTTTCAAATGAGGAATATAACATTGTTCTGTGAGATTTCTACTATTTGCTTTTATATGGCATCTAAAAGCAATTGGTTGCAATGGATTTCAGAGTAAAGGGGCTACAGATGAATGCTTACCATAATATTTTGATTTCTTTTTTTTCTTTTTTCTTTTTTTTTTTTTAGCAAACCACATATTTGTTCCTTCCAGTTCACAGTTTCACACCAGATTGTGTTGGTCTGTAAAATTTTCAGTGGGACTAATCATGAAAAGTTGAAATGCTAGGAGCAGATGCTGTGGTTTTTGCTTCCTCCAGGTAGCTAGATTGGAATAAGTCCAACAAATTGTAGTCTGAAGTCTTAATTCTTTAGTTTCTCCACATTGTCAAACACATCAGGCTCGAGCAGTTTGACACAATCGCTGTCATAATCCTTGTGTACAGTTGCCATAGCTACATGAGTGTCCCTTTGTTCTGTAGTGGTGTGACAGATGGACTGTCCTCAATGAAATGCATTCATTGTTTTCCCCTCTTCACTCTGACTGAATGGAACAAGTCTTTGTGTCTGTGCCCAATGTGCATCACCACCAATACAGTGCATTTCTTTAAACCTGTCATGGGTGGGCTGGTGCTGAGTGGCAACTTTCTGGCTTAATAAATTGAAACTATTAAAATATCGAGTTTACAAATGTTGCAAAATAATTTTTTGGGAAGATCCTTCCAAAGGTCCGATGATATAACCGGTAACCAAGGAGATTTAGAGGCATCCGTAGCATATGGGGAGGATGATGATGACGATGATCCCAGTAGATGTGTGTCACTGTAGTAGTACAGTAAAGCTTGAGTTGCATAGCCTCTTACATAACGTGACTGTTGAACACAGTCTGCCTGATTAACATGGCAACATTTAAAAATTGTCGGCTGATTGTCATAACCTGAGAGACCACACACGACACGAAACAATCTTAGCTATAACAAGTTTGACTGGACAGTTTGTGGTGTCCAGCCACACGGCAGGAGCAACACATAACACACAAACTGAATTCATTCACCGACACTCAGATGTCAGACGGGAACTCTCACAATTTCATACATCAGGTCAATGTTGTCTGCTTTTTCCTCATTGTCCTGAAACACCTATATAAATTAAACCGGAGATTCTAAATTTCCCTGAGGTGCAAGAACAGTTTTCTGTGTCCATGACGGACTGACAGGTGTTAGGAGTGATTCGTTTCTTGCTTGTTGACAGCTGGAGGTTCCACTTTAAGAAGCCTCTTGCCATGAATGCCAGGACAGAAAACCCCTTAACACGCTTTGATAAATAAATTCTATGAACAGCGTTATTCAATCAGAAAACATAAGTTACCAATTTTCCTCCATTTTTGAAGTAAACGGAGACCTTCCTTTGAGTGTGTGTTGTTGGCACACTAATTGACGTAGCACATTGGAACACCGGTGCAATGAAAGCACACTTAACTTGGTTTTGCAATCCCTCTGGGGTGGTCAACGTAACATAATAGAGAGCCGGCTGTGTGCTCTGAGGCTGCACTAACGCATCAAACGCAGAGGTAATTCATTGCAATTAGAGGCAACTCATTTAGGTAAGCAATGCCGGCGCAACCCCTGAAGAACAGCTATCTAGTCAAAGACATCAGGCGGGTTTTCTGTGTCTGAGGGGATCATTTATATTAACAAAGACAGGTTGCTTCAAAGCAATTCGAGCCAAGCATTTCCAACAACCCGAGCATTTAACATTATTTGACATATTTGTCTCTGCGTCTCACTGGGAGCGTGTGATTGTTCTTTGGCAGGCTAGATGGGGGAAATCACAACCACTCCAAAAGCAGGAAGTGAAGTGTAGCGCAGAGCATTTTGGCTAAATTCAGCCTAAACATTGTTAGCCAAAATTTAGCCTGAATTTAGCCAAAATCTAAAATTCTAACTCAAATAAATTGCAAACACGCACGCAATAAAGATTTTCCCCTCTAACTCTAGAGGGAGAAATGACTCGTGGTCTTTTGCTAAAGACAAAATCAAAATCCCACAAGCGCTAAAATCTGAAGCCACTCCATTTTTGCTTACGTTTTGTAAAGAAGTCGTACTCATGTCATCTTTGTGTGTTTGCCGCGATTCGCTTTCAGTGTGAAACTGACAATAAAGCAGCTGAAAATGCAACAAATGTTGCAATTTTGGTTCCATATCAAACCTCGTGAAAACACCCTGAATGATTGTAAGAGCCATTCTGCTCGGTGCATTGTCTATATATGTTGTGTATTTATAAAGAATATAACCAAACAGATGTAGTATGTAACAAAAGAAACTTTTTAACTTGGTATACTTCACTACTTAGTATGTGGGATATATCACCCGGTTGCTTCTTCCACTGTGTTTTTCTCCGTCTACATGACCATCTACTTTCTGCATCTGTTAACGAACAGAAGTTGTTTGTAAAGCCTGAAGAAATTTCACTTAGGTGTTCCCAGGCCCCATTAACTTAGAGAGATTTCAAAGGGTGTGCTACTTCTAATTATGGTCTGATGAAGACCTCTGTGGAGTGACTGGTGGTGTGTAGGTTTTCCTTTGTCAATAAGTGTTTCACAAGAAGAGACAAGCGCACATATTTACAGACAACCGCTGAGTCGTCCCACTGATTTCTTCAAAGCCTGAAATCCCTCTCTGTCAAAAGTATTGAGCTTTTGTTCTGAAATGGAAAGGGTGAAGCTCGCTTCCCTTAGGTAGCCACCACCAGGAGCTGGCAGATGGAGCCTGCAGCTGTTCTTAGGTAGGAGAGCAGGCTGGAGATTGGCTTTCATTCCCTCTGGACCAAGCCCATCTCAGCGGGGAATTCACAGCCGGGCCCATTCGCCTTGGCAGCTTCTCAGTCTCGCCTGCAACCGGAGCTGAAAGTTCACGAGTCTGCACTGTAATGTTTCCTCTCTGCGCCTTTTTTCTCCCTCATTTGAACCTGAGCAGTTCTCCAGAAAGTCTGCAGGAGGAGCCAGCATTTGTTGATGTAAAAGTGTAAATGGATTTTTGTGTGTTCATGCACCAAAATCTTAAGGCCGAGGAAGAAATTATGACAGACTGACAAAAAATAGGGAAGTGATAGAAAACTATGTATATATATCTATATATGACAATAAATAAATATATGGAAAAATTTAAGACACCACTGCACTGAAACCCATTGTAAACCTCCTGGTTATTTTACCAAATATTGATTTCTGAACTCTTCCTGAACTCAAACATCAGTACTGTTGTTTCTAAATTAATACAAACTTGTTTTCTTTGCATTATTTGAGGTCTGAAAGCTCTGCATCTTTTTTGTTATTTTGACCATTTCTCATTTTCTGAAAATAAATACTAACATATTTGCTTGGAATTTTATGTTGTCAGTAGTTCAAGAGAACAATGTTCATTTGACTCAAACATATACATATAAAGAGTAAAATCAGAGAAACTGAAAATGTTTTTAATCATCTGACAGGAAACTTGCACTGAGTCACTAAGGCGGTTCAGGTGGGACGAGGTACAAACCCAGATAATAAAAGAAACTAATGAAAAGCCTTCATCGACTGGACAAGTCCAAACAAAACCAGGACACAAATTTGCAGTCATACGGCTGTTGTAAATACTTTTTTGTGTGCTTTGTCTTTTAAAAAAAGAATAAAAGAATTAAACAGAGCCACACGTTTAACGTTGATGATGTCTAATTTTAGCGTTCCAGTGTTTAGGTGGAGGCTTGACTTGGCAACCACAGAAACATTATTTGGGACACAACATTTACACAATATTCCCTGTGGCCAGGCAGGTCCAGCAGGCTGAGCAGACGTGGGTGTGTTTCCAATAATTACTAGTCTGTCTTGTTGTTAGTTGGTCCTCCGGTGCATGACTGACGCCTCGCAAAGATTAAAACTAAGAGGAGCTGCCAGATTTAATAAAGCAGTGGGTAGATCAGACTGGGGGCGTGTCCCAAACCCACATGTTGGTCTCCTTTGGTTACGAGGCCCTCGCCAAATCTACAGGCTATTTCACTAAGCAACCTCTTCTTTTGTTTTCTCCGTGTTTCCTTCTTCATCATCTCATCACTGTAGCTGCTTGAGGAATGTTCCCAAACGGCAGATTCAGTGATACCAGGCAGCTTTTGTACTCTAAGAGTTTGGCAACACCAAACGCAACTTAGAGCAAAACTTGACCATTGTGCACGTGGTCAAGTTGAAAACGTGGAATGTGTGTGCAGGAAACAGAAAGGTCTGCAACAGAAATCGTCCGCACCAGAACTTGTACTGTTCCACCCCTCTCTTCACACGAAGAAATTCACTTGAAAAATACAATATTAAATGTTGTTGACACTTAATTTATGCAATTTCTTTGAAAGAGTTGTTGCAGAAGGAAGGATCTCGGGTATCAAGTCTGAAGACGCCTCCAGCTGAAGACACTGGTGTTGTAAAGAAGCATCATGAAGACGATGCTCAGGTTTATCCATAATCCTCCTGATTTTATCTAAGATCCTCTCCAGAGGTTCTGCAGTCATCCCCAGACAGAACCAGAACAGAACCAGAACAGAACCAGCCGTTTTTATCAGGCTGTTGAGCCTTTTTAACATTTGCACACATTTGACTTTGTAGATGAACTTTTCCACAAATACCACTAAACACTGAGATAGGTTTAGTTTTGTTTTTGTTTTTTTTTGGTAAATCATTGTCATTTATTTAAAAACATATATTGAAATAAAATAATTTCTGATTGGAACAATTCCGAGTTCATTTAGGTTTTTCTCTGAATAGCTTGAAATCATCAAAAACCATCATCATCATTTATTATATTATTTTTATATGTATAATATGTTAAAATTTTGTGTAAAATGCAAATATTATATTTTTTCTTTTTACAGAAGACTGACTTCTGCAATATATGCATTATTTCAAAAAGACTTGGCATGCTGTGTTTCAATAATAAAAAGAATTGTACCATAGCAAAGAGAATTTTAACAAATCTAACAACAAAAAGCTGCAGCAATGTTTCCTCAGTTGACAGCCCTTTTGCATACTTTACATCTGATTTGTCTCAGCGTAGAAATCCTGTGACTGTCTGCTGCTTGTATTTTGCATATCTTCCCCTCTCACTGAAGTAAAACTGAATAAGTCGAAGATTATATCTTCGGTTGATTTCCTTCATTTCCGTTTCGCTCCAGAGGACAGTGTTCGGAATATGACTTTGCTTTTACTTTGTTAGGCATTAATAAGAAAATCCGGCCTCGTTTCGGACTCTGCTTTATCGGAACATTCCTCGTTCCTTCAGTGAGACTCTCTGGATAACCTGCAGCAGTTTCCGAAATCAGGACGATTAAAGTTGGGGATCAAACTACTGACCTGCCGGTCGCTGGCTCTGACCAGAGCAGGGCAAACAGAATTTATTCATGCAAGAACCCGGGTGTGAAGAGGACAGTTTGTGGCGTCACAGGAGATCATGTGCTGCTCGGTGACTTCCTGTTCAGATGGAGTCACACCGGTCATCTGCTGACCTCCCATCGCTCAAAGAGAAAAAAAAAAAAAAGTCTCTTTTGGATTGAAACAACAAAAATTCAAACAGCTCTTTGAAATAGACTGGATTTTTCTAAACTAAATAAAAAGAATCCATTTTTCTTGTTCTGTAAAATATTGAAGTCTATCTCAGAATCATTTCTCCAACACAAAAAAAACAGACTCGACTGAACTCCTTTAATTCTTCTTTCGATTATTCAAGCCTTGGATAAGTTCTATGAATTCCATTGACATGAATGGAACCATATGGCTCTTTTTGAGAGATTTGCTAGAAAGCGACATGCCCAAAGTGAATTTAATACAGTGCACCTCAGGAATTACAAAGTTTTCTTGAATTATTCTGATATGAAAATAAAAGTAAAATTATGGCGAATATTTAAGAGCTCTAAAAAATTGCATGTTACTGAGCGACAGCAAATACATATGGCACACAGCAAAAAATGAAAAAAAAAAAAAGAAAGCTCAAGCTTCTCTATGATTGAGAAGCTTGAGCATAAAAATCAAGACTTCCTTCTCTCTGGCCAGTTTTTCCACAGCGTTCCCTGGCCAGTCAAGAAAAGTAGTCCCTCTGGTGTTCCAGGTCTTCCTCTGGGTCTGTCCACCAGGAGGCATCCTAACCAGAGGCCTCAAAATGCTCCTCTCCATGTGGAAAAGCAGCAACTCTAATCTGAGCCTCTCCTGGTTGACCAAACTCGTCACCCCATCTCTAATCAGCGGCCAAAGAACAAAGTAAAGATATAAGAGGAGAGAAAGGCGCCACATTGGCTGCACTGCATGAAACCAACACCTGTCTTGTTGTATTCGACTACCATTTTCAAATACTTACACTTTCTGGAGCTTGCTTTTTGTCCTTTACGTGGTAAATTTCTTTCGCCTCTATTTAGACTATAAGAAACTGATCAACACCACTTTATATCGTGCATTTTTACAATACTTCCTGTATGGTAGGCTCATTTAAAACTAAGCCTGAGCCTTGTACACCACCTGAGGTTGGAGTCGAAGGTGACAGGCAGGGACCTTGGTGGTCTGATCTATAAGCTATAGCTCTATGGAGGTGGAATGTCACTTTAACACAAATATCTAAATATTACAGTCGGCTTAAATGGGCTGCAGTGACAAACTCCAGTTGCATATTTAAAAACAAAAACAACAACAACAAAAAAAGCAAAGGAGCAACTTTAATTCCTCCAGCAGTAATCTATGAGTTGTAGTTCAGCGCAGCGCTTCGTGGAGTTTTAAATTAAAACTAGCATAACAACCACAAATGGAGACTTTTACAGTCCGTGCATCATGTGAATATGTGGAATGTGTTCTGCTTTGCCAGGTATAATTGGAAATATATCTTTCCCACAATAATGATGTCATCATGCAATGAGCGCGGAGTGAGCCGTTTTAAATATTATGTAATTATTCCTGCTATTTGCTCTCAGAGCAACCAGTCAAAAATAATAATACAGTCACACGCAGGACATGAAAAGTTCCTTTTCTTCTTTGTTGCTGTCTTTTAGAGTGCTGGAGCATAAAATTAGAATATCATGCTATAATAGCACTGACAGAGAAATCATTTAATAGCTACAACTCAATTCTGTATTTTGTAATTACTTTAAAAGGTGGTGGTGAAGAAAAGCAGCGTGGACGTCTTGCCCTTATTTTACACATTGTTGTCGCGCCTCGTCTGTCAGGAGAGCAAGAAATCACGTTTGGCAGAATTTAAATGGCCGTTTTCTACTGGCTGCTTTAAGGGAGGCGATTGCACCCAAAGGTGCAAGTTAACATTTTAGACTGAGCAACGTCGGGTCAGAACGAGCGTTTTTATCTGCCGCACTTGCAGAGTACGAGTATGCCCCACATAAAAACGAAAATCTCACAAAGGGAAGCGCTCCTTGAAGCAACGCGGCAGCCGGCACCCAGGATATTTAAAACTATGAATCACAGCATGGAAGAGTAAACACTGGGGGGAAAAAACCCCAAAAAACACCTTTTTCACATTCCTCAGAAACTCAAAAGACCCTGCCAGAGTGTAAGCGTCTTTTTTTTTTTTTTTTTACTTTTATCTTCCTGTTCGCAGCTCATCTTTATGTGCAGTTCAAAACTTAATTGAACCAGTTTTGGTCTGTGTTTGCATCCCTTTGGCAAATTTACTTTGATATTGATCAGGCATTTTCCATGAGAACATTTCATTATTTTTAAGGTTGCAATTTTCCACAATAGGTTCAGAATGTGCTCAGGGTTGGAAAAAATGGGATGCCACTGACAAGCTGCAGATGAGTTGCTTTCTACCATTACGGGACGTAGAGACTGTCCACAATGTTTCTGGCTTGAAATCATACCTGATCTGCTCTTGGCACTGCTGTGACAGTTGTGGTAACCCAAATACAACCTGGGCTAAAGACTTTCTTCTGTGGGTTTTTATATTTTATTTTATTTTTTATTTAAAGTAAAACTAGTGCAAACATGCATGTCTTTAGCCACACTGGTCTCCATTCTTTGTGTGCTAAAAACAGACAAACAGTAAACCTCTGATCTCAGGAATAAACCAGCTTCACTTTTGGCTGGACCTTCGAGACGCACTAGTTGAAGACACAAGTTAATTTTAGTCTTGCGTATGTGGAGCAGGTATAAGGATGTAATGGTGCGTTCACACCAAACACATCTGATGCTTCAAGTTCGACACGTTTGCATTTCAAATGCAGACGTTTGACGTTTTGTTCTACACCTAGGGTTTCACGTGTCTGGTTTACAATCAAAGTTTGTGTGGAGGTGCGTTGAGGTGCATCAAAATTGCTCTTGCTGTTGTTTTCTGCTACCAGACTATTTGTCGGAGGCATTGGACACTCTTGGCACGTCAAATGCTCAAAACAGTTCAAATCAAGCCAATGCGTGGAACTCGCCGCGGCCCTAACCCTCCACGCGCCTCCACATAGACTGATACTGACAACATGTTTGGTGCAAACGCACCATAAGAGTTTGATCATCAAAACAGTAAAACGGAAAAAGGGGGGCAAAAAAAGAAATTGCTCTTGAGGTGCAACTTTTCTAAACACAGTTGGACATCAAAATAAACCAGCTTACTGTAAATTCTTCTATCATGACTCAAAGTTGCACCATACGCTGGAGGAATGGCATCAGAAATAAGATAAATATGATTTTACTTAAATTCATTTATCTGTTAGTCAGTCCCTAAAATCTGTCCAGTTATATTACCAATTATATTTTTCTATTGTTTAGGAGGAAAAAAATCATGTTAGAAAAGAAGAATACTAGATTGGTCCAATTTTCTTTTTTACCTTGTGACTCATAATCTAATTCAGTAACTATACAGCACTGAAAGCCCAGAGGTGGTAGCTTTTGTTGTCTTTTTTTCTTTTTAAAATATTATAATGTGAAAGTCCTACAATGTCCCTCAAGCTAACTTCTTGTGAGGACTTTGAATGCAGGAGAGTGAATTCTAATTAAAACTTGGGAGCAAAACGTTCTAAGTTTAATGTCCTGATTACTCACCAAAAAAAAGTTTTCCTAGCATCACAAAGTCTAAGAAATAAAGAATCAGCCCTTCCTTCCTTTTTTTTTTTCATAGCACTTTCGCCTCCTGACAGAGACGGATAGGTGAGAGGATTTTGACCCTGCAGTCTTTCTAATAAATTAGATAAGACGTTGATTAATTTGTCAGGTCAAATCACCGATATCTTCATTAAATGACAGTCCCTTTTCGGCCTATAAATTATTCATATTTATCACGAGCAATCGGAATTTCAAATCATGCTGCAGGATGTAAGTTGATGACGGTGTCAGGTCCCTCGTAAAACTAGACGCTTAGCAAAACATTATCGGATAAATAGCCGTTCAACCAGCGAAGAGCCATAACTCAGTCGGTAATATTCCTTTCGGAGAGCCAGTCGTTAGTTTTGGGGAGTCCGGCGCTCGACAGGGGAGAGAGCGGGAAGAGCAGGAAAATGACTCGCCATGTGAACAGCTTTTTGGGCTTCGGCGGCTTCAACATGTGTCCCAAGGGCGGCACTCTGCTGCTGCGGCTTTTGAATATGTATGTGAGCTATTGGTCCTGGGGGGCCGGGGGGTAGGGGGGGCGCTAAATATCCACAGAGTGGTGGACGGGTGACGACGGGGGCCCGGCCTCCTCCTTCCTTTATCTGGGGCTGTCTGCTTTCTGATGTATCTCTCAGCACAACTGGTTGAGATTGCCTCATCTATCATTGGCCTCACATATGAAAATGTTGGATGCTAGCTTTGGGGCCCAGTCACACTGTCACGAGCTCAGTCGGGAGACACTGTCCAAAACCGACAGCGCAAGAGAAAGGAAGTCTGACAGAAAAAGAAAAGTGATGAGCTGAACTTTAATGATGCTACTCTTAAAAACGCTTTGTTGGTTTGTTTGTTTGGGCTCATTTCTCTCGTTTCCAGCTAAGTAATGAGCCCTATTGTGGCCTCATTAGTAGATTATAGTCCAGTACTTATCAAGTATCCGTTTATGTACATGTATATATCACTTATTTTATGAGTGGAATTTGAAACTACTCAATGGAGCTACTGTCTATTTTCAGGGACATATGGACCAGCAGCATGGCGGCAATCAACAGCACAGTCTTGCTGCGAAATTAAAGACATGTTTATAATTATGCTCCCATGCCAAATCTCTCATATCCTGCCTTTGTTTATTGGGTTCCTTTAATAATGTGTGAAGGGGGATCTTAATTAGATTAGGTTTAATAACGGAGTTACCAATTTGCATTATGCAAGGTCATCCGTTATCTTCTGAAACTTGGAGGGCCAGGTTTACGGTATCTTTTGGTGGAACTTGTTCGGCTTCACACACACTCACACACGCACGCACGCACGCACGCACGCACACACACACACACACACACACACACAACACTGGATGTTGGAATTAGCCCATAAATACGGGTTTTGTCACAGAGAGGAAATAAAAGGCATTTATGACGCTAAAGGCACTTTGAAGGGAATCACTTTGACTTCTGGTCGTGGCAGAAGAAATTTGTTGTTCGGATTATTTTTCTGAACATTTTGATTACATACAGTTCAAAAATGTCAGGATCCTGTAATGTTGTTTTGATGTGTTCTGTCCTCACCTCCTTTGCTTGGTTCAGGTTCCACTGGGTGTTTTCAGATTAGCGCTCCTCCAGTCCAGTCGCCTGATTGATCTGTTTGGTTGCAGTAATTAAGCTCTCTGGTTGTCGCAGTTTTTTTCCTCCTTCTTCTTCTTCTTTTTAGGACATTTACCTGTTGCAGATTGTTATTTTTTCTCCTCATGTACTTGAAAGAACACATTGCTGCCGTCACACTGGGCCGGTAACAGCACACAAACATCAATGTGCATTGTTACGTTTTCAGTCTGCTTCGATCAAGGCAATGAAATAACTGGATTTTTAACATGCAGAATTTGTCACAATGTAATTAATTTGGACATTTGATCTATTACCTTTTCTATAGTAGTGGATAAAATATGAGTATTTGCTCAATAATGTAGCAGCAAAAAGGGTTTTAAATTGAAAATTTAGCTTATATTGTATAAACATATTTTCAAATAAAATGCTATAAATTACAAACGCTGCAATTAACTTGATCAAAAATTTCTCGACACAAGTTTAATATAGTGTCGGGGTACGTTCGCTTTACAGGTTCTACAACTTGGGACTCTACTGAGGAGATCTGTGAGGTCAGAAAGAGTTGGTGAGAAAGCCTAGCTCTCTGTCTTTAAAATGATTATTTTATGCCCTTATCATACCAAATTAGCTAGTGTTGATGTTTGGAGGAAAGCAGAGGTTCCATCTGTTAAATTGTGGCTGGAGGAATTGGAAGAATATGGTTCTCATTAGTAAACAAATCAAACTGATTCAGTAAAACCTGGCAACCCCTTCTGCGATATATCGATAATCACGAGGCCAGTAAACGTCTTCCACACCAAACTCACTCATTCCTGTCTTTAAGGACCTTTCATTTTTCTCTGTAGGCCAGAAATGTTCAAATGGGAATTGACTATCTCCCAAGCTGAGCGCTGTGTGGTAAACTGTGTGCTGTTGTATCGTTCAGAGTTCATTCCACCTGAGCTAAGAGGTTGAGACTACAGAGAAACTGCTAACCACCATAACCCCCCTCTGCATCGAAACTCTCAACACGGCAGCTGTCAGCAAAGTGTCTTTGCTTGACTTTACCATCAATCCAGATAACGTGTTTCTGCTGCTTTAGAGGCCAGTGGTGGAGTTACACCACTGGCCTTTGGAAACAGCTGAAACACCCAAGTTTAAATATTTAAATGGGGGACCAAATACCTTTGGCAATACCTAACTCGGCTGCAGCTGCTTGGCCACTGAAAACCCATTCCACTCAGTGTTCCGAAGCCTTTCTGAAGGCCATGTGAAATTCAGAAGCGTTGACTCGGCAGATAGTGTAGCCGTTAACCTCGGCACACTACCGCTTTGTGGCCGAGGCGCTGCTGCTGGCAAACACTTCCACTTCACAATGATCCCACTAACAATTTGACTGTGGAATTTGCGGTGGGAAGATTTTGTGACTGGACGTGTTCATAGCATCGTGGTAATACTACACTGAAATTCACTGAACCTCTGAGGGCAAGCCACGAACGCCTTTGGAAACAACTGAAACCCCCAAGTTTAAATATTTAAATGGGGAACCAAATACCTTTGGCAATACCTACTTCAGCTTATCGACATCCTTTGCTCCCGATACAACCAGAGCTATAAAAGCACAAAATGATACAAGTTTAAAGGAGGGGGAATAAACAACAAACCTACTGATAGACGCCACATCTTCACTTCCCTACCTGGATGCTTCTCTCTGCTCTCCATCCTCTACTAACAAGTTGCTACCTTGCTAAAAATCAGTTAAGTCAAACATCAAGATTCCTCTCTTTACCAGAGAGAGGAATCCAAAATGTATTTATGCTTTGACCTGAGGTTCAAAATAATGGTACTGTAATAGTGACCTAGTTAACATAGAGACATACTGTATATACACATACATCAAATGGATCAAGTCAAAATGACCAAACTTCATCAACAGGTGAAGATGATGTAAAACATCCCATTGTTGTCAACCCAAACTAACTAGTCATAGTAGACTGAGTGACATTTCGTATGTCAATGTATCCTGATAACTGTCCTGCTGTTTTGTTGATAATAATTGGTTGAAAACAATAAATATATATCTTTAAAAAAATTGACCATACTGCAGTAGCAGACAAAAACGGATACATCAAAAAATGAACATAGTACCTAAATATAAGTAAAACTCTCTCCCTCAATCCACACAAACACACTACAAAAAAAAAGTCAAGTGCCAGGGAATGCTTCTGTCATTATATGTCAAATTCGACTCAAAAAAGTCGAATTTTGTCAAATTCGACTCAAAAAAGAAATAATAATAATAATAATAATAATAATAATAATAATAATAATAATAATAATAAATATTGATAAGAATAATAATCATCATCAACGTATGGAAGACCTTTAATTTACAGTCTGAGATATTAGGAAAATTGATGTTTCTGAGAGTCCTTAACAGAGAACAATCCGAAAAATTTAGTAGGCAGAACCTCTTAAAGTAAAACAAGTTTATTAGAGTTTAATGAAATACAGCCAGTAGACATATGATGGAGGTTGAAGAGACTTCATTGTAATCAGACTTTGTGCCAAAAAAGTCAGGAAAGCTAAGACAGTAAAGATCTTTACCAGAGAAATCTGAACATATTTTGGATTCACTGTTTAAACCTTTTTTCATTTATTTTCAGTTTCACATTTTTGTGTTATAGCCTGGATGACAAAGAAGTAGAAAAAACTATACCAAATTCTGATTATTAGTATACAATAATAAACAATTTCATGCATTGACGTGTCATCAAAATTACCTCAGGCTTCAAAATGCGGACAGCCGTCAAGATATCAGTGGATTCACTCCACCCACAGAGTTGCCACCTGAATGCAGAGCATCCCACTGCTTCACAGAGCTAAAAACAGAGCATTGACATGACAGCCAGTTGGCTTCACACAAATATAATTCAATCTAACAAGACGATCACTTCCTCCTGTTTTAACAGATGGTGCTGGAAAAGTAAATCAAACTCTGAAAATGAAAATACCCCTAACTTAATTTAAAGTGTAATTGCAGCACTCAATAAAATTGTGTTTTCTGGACACTCATTCGCCACAAACTGGATGCAGAAAATGTGTTGTTTTTAGGCTAGTGAACACTAAAAACAAGTTAGTTTGACTTTTTTTTGCTTTTTATTTGGTATTTTTGCATCAAGGAAAGTTATCAAAGTATTTGCTTTTGCAGATAATACTGCTAACAAAGTCTCATTTTTGAATGAAACAAGTTGGATTCTTGATGGTTGAATAATTTGAGTAGGAATGGCTGATTATCACTGTTAGACGATCTTTACACTGTCTACATTTAACAAGGCTAGACTGTTTAATCTATTCTAATAGAAACCTACTGTATCTCAAAATGATACTAATGTTACAACAGGTTTTAAATGAAAGGTGTTTAAAAAAAAGCTGTCTGTGCGAGCTTTCATCCCTTCTCCAACACACCTAAATCAAACGAGTGGCTCATCACCAGTTAGCCTGGTAAAGCCCAGCCCTAGCTTTACCTTTTGTTTCATACACAGGGTCTGGATCCTTGACTATTGCAAAATGATTGCTTGATGAAGGTTTGGACTCGGTTGAAGTTTTAAACAATTGGATCTGTTTTTACCCAATTGCTAACGTTTGTCCCTAACACATTTAATGCGCCAGCTCGACAGTGAAGAAAACTATGCTATGAATCTTACCAGAAAGCCTTCAACATTCCTCTGACTCTTACTTTAATCGCTCAATATGTGGAAACCTGGCCGACATGGACCGGATGGCTTCATTCACTTCCATCACTGCCATTGCCAAACTACAACCATAGGCAGTCTACAGTTCAAAGACGGCACAGAATCTCAAAGTCATCGGTCACAACTTCTCCTCCTGTTTGTTAATTGGCGACTTGTCCAATGACGGCCGGAGAAAGGCTCCGGACACCTTTGCTGCAGACCAAGTACAACTTTTCATAAAAAAGATATTCTGATAGGTTAGCCCTCTTATCTGGGAAAAAAACGGGTTGGAATGGTTTGAGAAGCATAACGATTTTGAGATGTTGATCTCAAAATCAACATCTCCAGGTCCCAATCTAATAAAACAAAACAAACTCTGGCCGATGTCCACAGACAAGGATCTCTGATTGGCTTGGCGTTTTCCTTTGAGAAAACAACACTTAAACACATGCTTTGAACCGAACAAGCTGAATCAAAGGTGTTAAACTCCTTCATATGACAGGACAGGTGCAAGACATTCAGGGTTTGAATCCCTGGACAACAATCGCTTTTGACTACTTGACAAGGTTAAAAGTTTAGCTCCCTCATATCAAAGTATAAAGATGGCAAGACTGGCTAAAGGTTACGTCATAGTAATGCAATATTTGTTCACCCCATCGACTGAAGCAATCTCACGACGTGTGTTTTTTTTTTTTAAATCACATAAGGTGGTCTAAAGCTTGAAAGGATGTCAGCATGTAGGCAACAACCCAACACCCCAGACCCGCTATGGCTTTGTTTAACTACAGAAAACTAAGAACACAGCTTCATGAATCCAACGCACTTATGACGGTTTATGTGTAATTTTGAACTCTATTTGTATCAAACTATACACGCTCCCACCCTTAGAGCTTCTTTTTTTGAGGGGTGGGGGTTTGTTCATCTCTTTGTGCTGCATGACGAGCACGAAATTGGCCGAGGCGTTGAGTAGTCAACTTATGATGTCTAAAGGAGCGATCAGAGAGGCAGAGCTGACGGTCTTGTCATAAAACACAGCCGAGGTGAGACCAATGAACAAGTGAAGGAGACCCGTGTGCTAATCCCACAATCAGCAGCGTCTCCACGGAGGGGTTTAGCAGGAAGGCAACAGCTGCAGTGGTGCGCCGGTCAGAGCAACAAAGCCCACAGGTCATCTGGCAGAGGTTTAATCAACACCCAAATCGCAGCAGCTCAACCGGGAGGATTTACTTTCAGCGGCGCTTTTATTCCTGTTGTCTTTCTCTCTTACAGGAAGGCCCTTTCATGAGCTTGCTGAAGGCCGGCATTGAAATAAGGAGAAAGCTTTGCTCACCGTGTCATTAAGAGAGAAGAAAAGTTACACACATCGAGGTTGCTTTTTTTCTATTAAAAGCTGGTAAAGGGAGTTTAGTTGAACATCTTTCCAATTATGTGTGAATAAAGTTCTCATAAATATCATGAGACTTTAGTGTTTAGGAAGAAGGAAGGGGAGTCATTTTCTCAAGCTGTAAAACTTTTCAGAGTATCTGTGGTCTTTCTTCTTGGTCTCTAGTGTTTGTTTGAACAATCACCTCTTATTGAACACTGAGCATTGCTGAACCGGTGGGTTTCTAAATGTTCTGAGTGTTTTGTGTTATATGGAGAGTGAAGAATGACTCTCCATATAAAACTACAACCATAGGCAGTCTACAGTTCAAAGACGGCACAGAATCTCAAAGTCATCGGTCACAACTTCTCCTCCTGTTTGTTAATTGGCGACTTGTCCAATGACGGCCGGAGAAAGGCTCCGGACACCTTTGCTGCAGACCAAGTACAACTTTTCATAAAAAAGATATTCTGATAGGTTAG